>JAVFHW010077375.1:31007-177619 GCA_032159205.1 Eurystomus glaucurus suahelicus | reverse complement strand
GTACGAGGTTTGCTTTGCATCAAGCTTGCTCGTCCACAGATGTTTACGCAGCATTCTAGGAGGAGATGAATCTTTCTGTGAAAACAGGTCGGACCTCTGCGCGCCCGACCGTGACAACAGGAAACCTCTCTACTCTAGATTTTTCGGTTTTGGTGGGGGTTTATTTGCCTTTTTTTAATGGAAAACGTGAGACAAAAGAAGTGTAGAACACAGAAAACGAAGTTGTGAACTCCTAATAACCGTTGCACAGACGTAGATATGGTCACGAGGACAATTTAGTGTAATGTTCCTATTACTTTCAGTCAATCCAATATGCTAATTTTCCGTTGGGGGGAGTTGTCGGTGTCGGTTTGGGTTTGGGTTTTTTTTACCAAATTGTTATGATTTCCCAATGAAAAGTATTTCCTTAAAATATTTACTTTCAGACTTCCTATGAAGCTTATGTAGTGCTAAAAAACAAACGGATGGAGAATGGACGTATCTTCTGCTGCATGCTGTGTGTGGTTCAGAGATTAAATACATTAATCATAACACATGCACCCTGTTTTTATTACACCAAACAAACCTTCCATTGAACATCCATACTAAATCTGTCACCATGGATTTCTACCTTTTTTCCCCCTCTGCAATCATATTTTTCTCTCAAGTACTGCATTTCCCCAGCAGTAAAACATATGCTGTTTTCTGTCTAAGTAGATGGATAATGTAAGCTGTGATGTGGAGAGTATTTTTTTTCTTACCATTTTCTTTTTGAGGGTGTAGTTATAGTAACATATATGTGCTTTTATCTGTGATAAGAACTACCATCTGCTAACTAAATGTGCACAGCTTAATGCTTGAAGTGCTTATACACATTGTGAAAACACACAGCTTTTGTGTATGTTAGGATACTGCCTATATGTATTATTAATAAACCCACATATTAGCTGTTTGAATATGTCATATGATTGTAAAATAGAACAGTGATTCTAGACAAGAAGGATTAGGACTGGCATGTTGCCAGATGTGTATTTCTTCCAGCAGTACTGTTGTGACCTCTTAATACCATGTTGTTTGCAACGTCTTCGATACAATAATTGTTTGAGGGGGGGTGGAAATGGAGCCTCTTTGACAAAGGAGAAGGCATTTCTTGCATTCAGGGAGCTGAAGATTTCATCCTTGGTATACCAATTCACAAAGATGTGTGCTCAATGTGTGTGAGCAGCAAGAGAGACAGAACATATAAATTTGAGTTACTTTGACCTTTAATCCGGGAGACCAAGAAGAGAAATGCACTAGGAAGGCTGGTTTGTTGCTGTCTGGAGACTGATAAGCTGTAATAAAGGTGCACTCTGTTGCAACTCATCTAAAGCTTCCATTGCTATCATCTTCTTTTTTTTATTTTTGTTACCTCAAGTACTTATCTAAATCCCTTTCAATGCCAGCTTGAATGCACTTTGTATTCTCTCCAACTGTGACTGGTGCTGTCTGTGTGTGTCAGTGTGCTTCAGCATACACTCTTTCCCCTTGTTTGACAAGAGCCAGTGCCAACACCTAATTAAGGATAAGCCATGGAGCTCTCTGCTCTATCTTTGTCAACCACTGTGTTCTCAGCTTTCTGCCTAGTTGAGCTTTTATGACAAGAGTAACATTTCAGGTTCAGCCTACTTTGGCCTCTCGGTTCCCCACGTGAGAACTAAATGCAACTTAACTCAGCAGTTGATTTTAGAAACATTTATGGTAACTAAATCCACAAATCTCGTCTTTGTCTTTCTGAAGTAAGCGTGTGTGTACATAGATCTGTCTCTTCTCATCTATACAACTAGATATGAATGCACATGTATATCTGAGCATATATTGGACATTTTTCAGATTTCTCTTTGTCTGGTTCACCCCACCCCCCAAACTGTTTCCTAGGAGATGATGAGAGGGGTTGGGATGGTATTTTTCTTTTTCAAATACTGTATCTAAAAGTATACCAGGAGTCTAATTTAGCAAGACAGAAAACCACTAGTTCATACTCCTGTAGAGCTGTTTTAAGCATTTTGTCTCAATGAAACAGATGTATTTAGGTCACAAAACAAGCAACACTTCTGAAGGGTTAAGCATTCAATAATCTTGAAAATCAGATTAATATGCCTGATAGGTGACTACCAGCCAGACAATTAAATGACTACATGCAACAGCTTTGTGGAGATATTTAAGTATATGTTTGTCTGCATAACTAAGTAAAATTGCTTCAGATAACAGATTTAGTTTATTTTTTTCCTTTTCCCCCCCTGTCCAAATCCTTGCATCCAAATTCTTATCTCAATTTTACGCAAGCCTGCATAGCTTGCCAGGCACACAGCAAAGTTGCAACAGTGTAGCTGTGATTTACTGATCTAGTACTAAAATACTGAAACTCCTAGAAGAAAATCCTGGCTACATAATGGGGACCTCTTCTCCTATAAAATGCATACATAACTGAAGGCAAAAAAAGTGATTACTGGCTTCAGTGTGTGCAATCCTGCCTCTTGTGTTGCTAATCTGACAAGAGATGAAGGGAATTC
Organism: Eurystomus glaucurus suahelicus; assembly: GCA_032159205.1. Classification (NCBI taxonomy): domain Eukaryota; kingdom Metazoa; phylum Chordata; class Aves; order Coraciiformes; family Coraciidae; genus Eurystomus; species Eurystomus glaucurus. Next base: position 175,088 of record JAVFHW010077375.1, on the reverse strand, counting down.
AAGCGTGAATTTCTATCAGGAAGTCCTGAATCCTAAGTCTATGCTAATTCTAACTGAAAATCCCACCTGTAGAGACATCTGAAAAAACTGCTTACAACATTCTGACACATATATGCAGTTAATAGAACCTGGACAGACCTTCCCAGGTATAATTCACAATTTGGCCAGCTCCTAGTTTTGAAAGCTGCTTAGGACCCTTTTCCTTTTCAACTATCAGTTCGTCCCTTCCTTGAGTTTTGCCAGTGGTGGTAGCCTGTGAAGTGCTCTAGTTTTAAGATCTTCCAGTTAGTCCTGCTTGTGTTAACCACCCTTACTTTGTCATTTACATTGGGAAGAAAGAGAAAGAGGTTGTCAGGAAGCCAATTCTCTGTGCAGCTCCTAACTGTCTTCGTGAAATTTCTTTGCATTCATGTTGAGCTCTTCCATAGCTGACTTCCTGGGACACTAAAGCGAAACAGACATGAATATTTTCGTTATATTTCTGACCAAAGGTGAGTAAAATCATGCCAATAGCATCTTTGCTGTACTTCATGAAGTGCATAAAGATATTGTCTTGTCATTGATCTACACTATTATAAAACTAGCCTAAACACTTTTAATTGTTCAGGTATGATAATGAATGGTATGCATTTCAAAGGGTTATTCTCCACATTAAAAGCAATATTTCCTGAGAAGTAAGTCTGTGGAAAAGCTGTTTAGATACCAGACAAGAACAGAGAGCATACTTTACTCATTATCTTAATCTTGCATTTATTTGTTTGTTTATTTTATGTCAAGCAGCTTCCCAGCCAAAACAGCTGGAGGCTGAAAGTTAAAACCTGGCAGTGAAAGAGATCATAATGGGCAGACATGCACTTTGTGTGTTACAGATTAAAAAATGATTTGATTTGGCTAGGTTATGAGCCTTGGAAAATCGCTCTTCATGTGAGCTCAGTACATTTAACAATGATAGTAAAATTAGTTTTAATCATGTTAAATTTTGGAAGTAACATAAATGAATTTCAAGAACTTTGCTCAGGCAGAGCAAGGAAAAGACATAGTACTGCAATATGTGGTATCTAAGTATTCTGAGTTTTAAAAAAAATCCCAAACAAATCAGATTACGTTGTGCTACTTGAGAAACAATAGTGTAGACACATTAGAAGATGTTAATTTTATTCATTACATTGCAATTATGAGAAAAACTAGGCTGGTGATCATCTTTAGTCCTACAAGCCTGAATTATGCTAGCTTTTGCTGCTTTACTGCTTTCCTGGAACAGTAGGTACAAACACCCTGCTGCTGCTCACTAAAAATATTGAGAATTTTTATACCCCATTCTGCTTCATGTCTGCCAGGATTACTGCAGCAGCCAGTTATGTATTACAAGAAGCAGCCACTTCATCTGTTTTTCCACAATGCAAACAGGTCCTTACAAATTGACCTTGGATTCTAACGCAACTCAAGTGTGTAGATTATAAAGATCTTGAAGCGTATGTCTACATTAGCAGCTTCAAGCCAGTTCTGCTTATGTATGTCACACAGGTGTTTAAATCTGCATTACCTCTCCCTCACCTCTCACCGCACCTCATCATAAAGGACATGCCAAGAGCTCAGCTACCATTGTTTTGTCTCAGTGCTTCAGTTCAGCTACTAATTAAAATTGCTAGTATGAACACAACCATTGACTTGTGATGAAAGCTAGATTCCTTGTGGTTCAACCTGTTTCTAAAAGCTATTTTAAAGTCTTTGGAAAATGTTACCCCAGAGAGATGACAGGCTTACCGGATTTTCTGTGCATACTTACAAAGATGACCACAGAGAAAATGTGTGATTTGAGGTTTATGCACAGTCTTAACTTTTTGACATTTCTATGGACTAGCCGTAAATCAGTGTGCTTTCTGTACGAACGATGGGTGTCTGTGGGACTGTACACTCAAAATGGGGCAATCTGAGATGCTCTTAAGCCTGGTTATTCCCATTCCAGTGCAGAGGCAACAGGAAAAATACACAAACCTTATAACTGAAGGAAGCTCTAAGCGCTGTAAGCCAAATTAGCAACAAAATCAGATTGTCCTCTACAAAACATAAGGCATGACAGAGGTGTTCTCATCAACAGTGCTTATGTCACAGGCAGCACCACATATGAGGCTAAGATGTAAGGTATTTTCTGACTCTGAGCAGTTATGCATGGACGTGTGTTTGTGCTTTTGTGTATGCATACCTATACTTTAGGCATTTGGAAAATGGCATATTGTTACCCTGTTTCTAGCAGAGCACATGCGCACACTGGATCTGCTTCAGATTTCCTCCTCCCTAGGATGTCTTTTGTGGTTAATTTAAATGACAACAAATATGCCTGCAAAATTTTGTTTTCGAGCTTGGCTTCTTCTTGGGTTGCTCTCTGCAGGACCTCCTTTGTCCCTGACACTGGTTTCCTGTGCTCCAGAGAGGCATTCACAACCGATTCTGCATCCAGGGCTGGTGCCAAAAGGATCCACCTGCTCTGCTTGTTGACAGATGAAATAGCTCAGCATCGTTCAAAAAATCCCTAAAGATTGACCACAAGAATGAACAAACAGAATAGCTTGGCACTTGCATGCAAGGTATAGGTGCTGTTGCCTTGTTTATGAGCTGCTAGGAGATATTTGTACTCTGATATACCCTGACTGACATAAGAGGGCTGGGGAGGACTGAGGCAGCTAGAGTTTTCTTGGAGTAGCTGATATGTGCATTTGTGTGTTTGCAGTTGCCAGACCTTTTCATCTCCACTGTGGTGTTTTCTGGCTTGGATTTGTGTAAGGAGCAGTTCTTCTGTTTTCAATCATCTGACACCTTTGTTTTAAGTCCTTGTCTACCTCCAAACTCTCATTCTGTATCTGCCTGTACTCTAGCCTAGTCATAAATTGGTCATTTAAGACAGCAGACAAGTCACTCAGTTGTTTTACATGATAGGGCGTAAAGAGGGCAGTTACTTAGAAGTAGAGGTTACTTCTCAATATGCCAGCTCTTGTTCCTCAGAAGTATTATGTTAGTAAAGCAAACTGGAAAAGCTGTGCCCAGCATCAGCTTCTGGTTTTCATAGCTTCTGTGGGGGAGTATGGTGAAAAACGCAAAAATTGTACCTGAAGGTTTAATTTGCTTTGGGTAACTTTTGGTAAGTGTGTATGTGCATTACATATGCCAACATGAACTTAAATGTCCTGGTATGGCCATAAAAAAAGTTGTTCCAGGTTACAATGTGTTTTTCCTGTGGTTTGTGTAAGAAAGTGGGCCATGTATATGTCTAAAGTCCCAATACTGACATTCTTTCTCATTTTTATCACTGGACTCAGAAGGCAAGTATGCCAGTATGCTTCCTAAAGCATTTTAACTGATAACAATGACTCCATGCATGTAGAACGAGCCTCCAGAGTGAAGTCCATCTAATGCTATTAAATTTCTTCAAATAACAGTTGATCTAACTTCCCTTAGCTTGCATACGCTTTGCCAGTTATTTTCTACAAATATACTAGCACTTTGAGAACATCCCAGATCCCCAAACCTTTTCTAATTAAGGTTAAATTATTCTCTGCAGTAAGTACACATGACTCTTTAAAGGAATATAATGTTAATTTTCCCTGATGCTTAGAAAACAAAATGATAAGCTTGCTTTTGCCTAGGGAAAAAAAATAACAGCATCTCATTATGGTAACTTGGTCAGAGAGATGTTAAGTTCCAGCTATAGCAGAATCTGATGTCAGCCTCGTAATTACTAGGCAGAGTCAATAATACTTCTCCTCAGTATAATTGCAAATCCAGTACAACCATGACCAGAACTAAATTGCTTGAGAGCAATCAATAGAAATCTCCTGATTGCATTCCCTGGTGCACACATCAGATATAAAAAAGGAAAACTGTCCATCCAAGCAAAAGGTCAACTTTACAAATGAAAACTGCAGTATAAGGCTAGGAAGAAGTCTGTCCACATAGGAGCCTCTTGGTTAACTCTGGCTAGAGGTGACAGGCCTGAATGGGAAGATGCCTGTTTTGAAGGAGAGAAGCTATGCCTACATGAACAGTAATTTAATGCAACTGGAGTGGAGCAATAGATTCATGTAACTGATGTTGTGTTCCTAATATTTGTTCCCTATGTGGTTTGTGGCTTTTAGTCTGACTAAATTTAGTCTGTTTCCTCAAACCAAATATTCTTTAGTCTGTTTCCTCAAACCTAATACTCTCATCACATGTGGCTCAAGGCTGTCTGAAGCACCAACCTTTGTCTTAGATGTCTGTTTTCCTGTAACAGGCTGTAACATCACTAGCTTTGCACCTGGAGTGGAAGTTCTGGCCCAGCTTCCTTGAAGAGGAATGTAGTTCAAGTACACCAAAACCACTGTGAAGAACAAAGCAAAGCATGGTAAGTGAGGAAGGTCTAGGGATTCATTTTGAAACCTTACTGTTGCTTGAACAGAAATATTGCAAACACTGTTGCTTGAACAAAAATTGCAGATGCAGCCAAAGATTTGCTCCAGAAAACTGTTGTTTTCCTAGGTGCTTAGGGCATTATCCTTCTGCTTTTTCCTTCCTCAACCACTTTTGCCTGTACATAAATCCCTGAATAAACACATTGCCTTTGGTGCAATGTAATTCTTACCAATTGAGTTTTTCCTGCAAATATTAAACAAAGAGATTTCTAACTATTCTGTAGAATACAAGATTAATTTCACTTACTAGTCTGACAGAGTCTCAGAGGTAATGGATGATTTTGATGATGAAGTTATCAGTGGGTTCTTTTTAAAAAGAAAAAAAGCTTTTTCTGTATGTTCTCCAGGATTTGAATATAGAGTTTGGAAAAGTGCTGAAACTAAGTCCCTTGAAAATTCAAAAGAATTTCTAGGCACCGGAACTGTGAGAGCCCAGATACATGCTCAGGACTCTCAAAACCGCTGTGGAACACGGGCATCTAATAGCCTCTGAATTCCCTTCGAATATTTGCCCTCTGTTGCTGAAGTGGGGCTGGAGAGGCAGGGTGTTAAATTCTTTTTTTTTTTTTTTTTTTTCATTATTTTCTCCATTTAAACTTTGGACTGGGTGAAGTGGCCACACTTACACATTCTGTCTGCTACTACATTTTCTTTTGGAGGTTTCTGTTGCAATGGATTAACTTTCTAAACTGTCTGGAGTTTTCTGAAAGATCTGCTTTAGCATAAAATTTTTAGTTTTCTCACTACAACAAATTACAACACAAAATAAATAAACATGCAAAAAGCTGTGGTGTTGGAAACATCAAGAGTATTTTTGCCTAGGCTGTGCTGAGAGGAAATGTTTTCTTTCCAGTGTAACTCTATCTTTCTTTTGACATGTCTTTTGTTACAAGGTTATGAGCCAAATATTTCCAACAGGTGCTAGATTTAGAATTTTTGTTTAAGATGCCTTCATGCTATAATGGAAGAAAAAGGTATTTACACCATGAGAAAGTGTTTTGTAGAAGCCAGTATAAAATTCTATTCATCGCTTAACAGAGGAAAAAAGTGTGACAGGCATTGCATTTGCATTATGGTATGGATTAAAGTACTGCAGTCAGAATGGCATAAAAAGGCTGTTAAATAGCTGATAATTTCATCATGTTGGAACCAAGTGTAGAACTGCAATGTAGTTGCATTAGTACAGTAATGCTATGAACATTTTCAATTATCATGCTTAACCTTGCTAAGAAGCTAAAATGAATGCTATCAATACAGTGTGGCAGGGAGTTGCACAATAGCAGCGCACTTATTCTCTTGCTTCGTCTCCTTCCCTTTTTTCTTCCTTGCTACAGTAAGGAAAATATGTGGACTCCTTCCCACACCATTTCTGTATTGCTCAAGCAATTTTTTCCTGTAGATCAACTTGTAATTCTGAATCTCGAGAAGAAGGAGATGCGAGTATGTTCTTCCTCCAGGCCATTTACAAATCTGGACTTTTAATGTAATATAAAGGAAAGGCTGAAGAATGGACCCAAAAGGAAAAGGAGGGAAGCCACAGAGAAGGCAACACCAGAGTATTTCCTCGGCAAAGGTTTTTCTTTGTGTGCCAAAAAAAATTGCTTTACTTGATGTTTACAGCTTCCTCGCTGTTTTCTCTCCTGAAAACAGGCTTACGTGAAAAAGCAGGGGGGATGAATGTGTGTATGTTGTGTAGGTACAAACGCAGGGCTGTATTTCCAGGAGGCCTGCATAGGACTGCCTTCTGTGCATGTGGTTGCTCTGGTAAGAATAGATTGTTTCCTTACATGGGTAAGTTAAAACAAACAAACAAACAACTTCCATCAACATTGACTCTAGTCTTCATCCTGTCTACACAGGGCAGTTGGAGCTGTGCTTTTAAGCTTATTTGGGCATGAAAAGCAGCAGATAGGCAGATTTTAGGGAGAGCTGGAAAAAACATAATTAGTGATCTGAACACTGATGTCTTGTTAGTATTAAAAACACCTCTAGTGCTTATATACACTTCTGTTGTCTAAATACCATTTGAAATCTAGCATTCCATAAGGACAGAATTCCCCACCTTTACTTTCTTCTACCTTTTTGGGCTATTCCGAATATTTACACCATCTCTATAAATTTCTGTGTAGCTTGCTTTCATTATTCCTTAGTAGTGAAGCTTTATGCCCACCTCAGGCTGATCAGTCCACAATAAAAGAAGGATTAAAATGAAACAGAGCAGACTAAAGGGACCCAGAAAAAAAAAAAAAAAGTGTTACAAAAAAGGGGTAGCTAATTTGGCTTTCTGCAAGCTTCCCAGAAGACTTTCCAGAGGGGGATTCCCAAAAGGTGGGATTGTTCTCTTCCACTTTGCAGGGTAAAGGGAGAGAAGTCTCCAGTGACAATGAAAGAGAAGTCTGTGTATGTAATTACGTTGAACCTTTAACACAGCAGACAAGTCATAAATATTAGAGAAAAAAGCTTTTGAGAAAAGAAGACTTTTTATCTTTACCAGTTTTCTTAGCCAACCGCTACCAATTGGTTTTAACCAGAATATTCCAGAGATTTTGGGGGTAAGGGTCTTATCATCTTTGCTTGCAAATGGAAAGTTACACTTCTTTTTGGCAAGTGTTAACTTCAGGTCACCTTCCATTCTGCCAAAGAACGGCCTTTTAGGGCAGATTGCCCTCAGCACACTGGAAAATTCATGCCTTGGGAAAAGGCAAAAGGCAGGAAATCAAGTTGTGCTCCATCATTTCACCTGTGGATTCTTAAGCTCAGCTTCCATAACAGAGTGGAGAGTGCATAACCTCCTGAAAATTACCAAAAACCTGATTGAGGAGGGAAGAGGGACACTTGTAAAAGACACATCTGTAACATTATCCCAAGGACTCCAGACAAATTTTTCTTTCCTTATATTTTGGCAAGGATTAGTGTTGATTTTTGATTGGTTAGTGAATTTATTTTTATTAGAAACCTAAGGGAGTATTGTTAAATAAGTATTTTATATTACTGTGGACTCTGGAGCATGCTTGTTTAACAGAGGTGTTATATTTTCAGCTGCTCTATTGCAGTGCAGGGAGGGGTTGAGGAACTTACATGTTTTCTGTCCAAGGCATATTAACCCCTGCCAAAATCTCTTTGCTCGGATAACAGTGTCAAAGTTCACCCTATAATCATTCATAAGGCAAAGGAGAACAGCATGAAACAAATGGACATCAGGATAGGAAGGTTTTCCAGGTACTGTAGAGCAAAGGAGAAAGGCTTCTTGTGCACAACAACCAAGAATTGCCTTGTGCTTCTCTTGATCAATTTGCTGTGGCACCACAATGGTACAGAAAGCATCTGAAACCCTGCCTGCCATCTATAATGAGGATCTCACTGGTCATAAAGAAAATTTATCTGTGTCAAGAGGACACTGAGAGTGCCCCTGAGCACCTCTTGATGCTTGAGCACAGCTGGATGTTTGAAAAGAAGGGTCAGAAACCTGGAAAAAGGGACGTTCTAAAATCAGGAGATGCCACTTGGCTAAAGTTTGGCCATATGCTTAATTAAGATGGAGAAGAAAACCTCATTTGGGGATGAGAGAATCTGGGACATTTTTATTTTTACAGTTTATAATGGATCTGGCTTTCAATTACAAATATTTAAGAATTCCAAGATATAGCTAGTATTCACTCTAGCAGCTAGGCTGGAAGCCCTCTGCATGTCTCTAATTATAACTGTTTAACGCGATTTGCCAAGGAAATGGAAGGACGTAAGGAACTACGCTGTATTTATGTCTCCCTCCTATCTTTTCTCTTAACTTCTAAATATCTCAAGTATTCCAGTTCAGTTTGATGAGTTAGAAGGCTCTTTCCTGCTTCTGTAAAATGTGTGTGTTGTCCAAGTGTTGGCTAAAGCATGCTAGTAATTTAACAAAGTCAAAGCAGGTGTACTTCAAATATGACATCTATGTTTTGAGGCTAAACTTATGTGTATGTTTTGAGGTGAAAACATTCCTGATTTCCTTTTCTATTGTTTGTGCTGTGTATGTCATGTGTGCAGATGATGCTCTAGTGCTGTTCTTCACAGAGGGACTGCTGGTGTGCACTCCTGGTTTGAGTGGCACTGTTCACCAGTGTAGCTGACTCAAGTCTTTCAGGCTGGATCAGAGATATCCCTACTGGTTTTGGTACAATTGGACTCTGCCCCAGGGCTGGAGTCTTAACTGCTTTGGATTGCAATGCAATTGAAAAGGGAGGAAAAAAAGCAGTAGCTACAGCTGTTCAGTGCCAAGCCAGGTTTCCAACTGTATGTAAAATCTCCTCTTAATACCCTTGGAGCTTTCCAGGGCAGCTTTTCAGGTTACCTGATGAGCTTTTAGAGGGAGGGCTCTGATGCAGAAATCCTGGTCTTTGAGCAAAATGGCAGCTGTGTGAGTATCTTGAAAAATTTTGATTGTTCCTTTATGACATGTGTACTCCATGGGCCAGAAGAATTTAGTAGCAGGAAGCCAGCATTTCTGCCTAAGAGGCCTGAAAAATGTTATGTGGAGCCAAGTTTTACACTGTCAAACACCTTTTCTTTCTGTTTTACTGTTTGTAGATCTATATTAAAGAGCTTATTTTTGAAAAAAATTAAGAGTTTTAAAGTTATCCACTGCCTTGCCATTGAGCTCTTCAAAATGCTTGGTGAGATTGCTCAATATCTCAACACAAGGCTGGTTATACTTCATACACTTTACCACACATTTTGCTTTTTTTCTTTATCCTTTCTCATAACTTTTTTCTGCTTGGCAACTCCTTGGAATCTGACTTCAGGAGCCCTTTGTGTGCTTATTGTCAAAAGCATTCAACTCCCTCTGCTCAGCATGTTCACTCCATTTTACCTGCCCTATAGTCTTGTTTATTGTTGTTTAACATTGTTTTTATATAGTCCTTAGATTTTTCAGCAGTACTGGATATTTGAAAGCTGACAGGATGAATTGCTTGGTTTCCAGTCTTTAATGTTTATCTCCCCTTGGATCTCACCATCTGTTCCTATTTGGCAGCGCAGGTAAATTAATTTTTTTCAACTTCCTTTCATTTGCCCTGTTTCCTGCAGATATTTAACTTGCCTGTTTCCTCTTTCTCTCTCCAGACATCATCAAGACAGATTTGGTGGCATTTACTGAAGCTGATGAATCTGACTGAAATTTCCATGCTGGATTGTGTGTTGCAAGGTTTGCTTGATGAGGAGAAGGAAGCTCAACTTTGAAAAGCTGCCTTCACTTTTGAAGATGCTGTACTTCTACCCTAGATAATTGTATTTGTAAACACTTGGAGGTACAAATGCTGTCTTTCAGAGTTAGAGATACTAACCTTCTTGTGCACGGCATTCACTTAAGGACTTTTACAGCATTCACTCAGAGTATCTCTAGTTTTATTTTTTTTTTAAGTTGACATTGAAGTCCAATGGGATCAGCTTGTGGTGTATGCCTTAACGAATTACTGAAGGGCAGTTAAGGATCTGCCCCATGAAATGATTAATCTGAATGAACACCCACCTGCTGTTCCGTTTTGTCATTCATCAGTTGTTCTCAGATTCTCTTCTCAGTCAGACCTATGAAATAATTTGCCAGTTGTTGCAGTCTCTCAACTACGTCTGTTAACTAAAAGTCATTTCCATACAACAGCTGTCTCTCTGTAGCTTGTGCATAACAAGTTGGTTGTTGGTCCTCTTCCAAAACCAGAACCCACAGCCATTTGGCATTCTTCTTGGGAGTGCTCATAAAGAGCCCAAGACCCAAGCTGACACCAAGGCTGAGTGCCAGCCTGGGAGTCAGAGCTCTTCCTGCAGCATTCTCTAGGATTTTCAATCATTTTGTCTAGTTCATTAGGTCAGAGTGATACTGAATGGACAAAGTAAATCCTGTGTAATAGTGGGCAATGTTTTATCTACTGTATGTCTAAACAGAGGATTTTGATTTTCACTTCTGTCAGCCAAGGATTTTTCCCCAACTACTGAAAATTAATTTTCAAACTCTGCTATAAGGGCTTTGCAATTATCTTTTCCTTCTTTTCTAGCAATTTTTGGCAGCTTCTGGAACTTCATACAGGACCATGAGAGCCTTTCAACAGCTTAGCAAGAGTTACTCATTTATTCTGACTAAAGCCAGAGAGGCCGTATGAGAAATCACAGCATTGTCTGGACTATTGGCACAGGTGGTGTTTAAATGATTAATATCTCGTTAGACATTGTGGTCCATGATGACTTTGGTTTCCCAGGTACTGATAATTTCCTAATCATGGTTGTATTTAACAATTTTGCAAGTACCTACAGGCTATCCTACTACAAGAAGATTAGTAGATCGTATCTGGTCTTTAGACTGAATAATTTTTATTTTTTTTTTTTTTTTTTAATTTGGTTGATCTTTAGATTCTAGACTGTGCTTAAAAATATTCATGAAACACTGAGGGCCCTATTACTTTAAAAGATTTTAAAACAGCTTTGGCTGTTAGATTCAAAAAAGCTTGTCGTCTTCTATTTACTCCAGCTTAGACTAATGGCTCTGCTTGTTGACTTACCTAGTAAAATGTTTTACTACACTTCAAGCTCTGTGTGAATTTCTGCTGTCAGAGTGCAAAAAAAGCAGAGTGACACCACCTCAATCCTTGTTTAGGGCTTGTTACACACACAACAAAAGATAGATTTCAAGGCTCTGCTAAAGTTCTGTAATGTCTTCTATCATCACGTCCTGCAATACATTTCAGACTTGGATCTTGGCATTGCATGAGATATGTTTCACTTATTAAGGTACTGGGTGATAGAAATAAAAATAACCACCTGAATCACTGCCTTCTCTCATGCTTAAATTATCTATGGGGTGCCCCTTGCTCTTTTGTGCATCATAGCATTGGCAGAGGGGAGGAAGAGCAGCACACACTAAGCACCCTGTTTCACTACTGAAAACAACACAAACTTATTTGCATTCAGGCTTATTTGAGTCCATTTTAAATCTCAGTTCTCAATTTACACTAAAACAAAGCCAGAACCACTGTGAGGTATCTCTGAATTTACTGTATCACTTGAAAACACTGCTCCCAGTTAAATCAGGGTAAACCCCTGGTAAAGGGGCATAGGCAGACATAGTGATTGTGCTGCAGCTGGTTGGGTTAGGATATGAGTGATTCCATTTGCACATTCTCAGCTGGTTCAGATTTTCTGGTTTTACTGCATTTGTAACTGCTGAGAATAACCTGTGCTAACTTGTATATATTTTAGGCTTTTTGTTTTATTGTAACACTTATTTTTCACAGAAGCTGGTGAAGGTGTAACCACTTATATAGTTGTGCTGGCATCACTGAGGGAGCAGGAGATAGAGGAGGGGGTGAGCAGATGAGGACAGCATCCTCTTAATCAAGTTAAGCTGTAGCCACAGCCCATGTGACTGTGCCCTGAACAATTTTAATTTAAAAAAAAAAAAAAAAAAAGCAAACACTGACATGGGGATGGCCAGCAGCCAAGAATGAGATTCTGGCCATGCTGAGCATGCAACTGGGAGGAATTTCCCAGGTCAGTGAAGTCCATCCCTTTTTTCATGGAAAACATTCTTGAACTGATCATGGTCCACATTAAAGTTTATTTGGTCTGTTGACCTGCTACCCTCAAAAGCCAAATATCCAATAGACTTCATTTGGGTTGGGATTTCTTTTCAAGTAATAGTTCAACAAGGCTATAAATACTCACAGAAGGTTTCTGACTAATCCTTCAAACTAGTGCCTTCCCTACCACACACTCTGATGACACACCCATTGCTGTCCTGCTGCCTAAAGACACATCTGCTCAGAGTGCTATCCTCCATTTTATAGGGAAGAAGCAGGATGGCTTTGTAGGTTGCCTTGAGAGGTTTTCTGCACATTAAACATGTTCTGCTCCACAACTGGGAAAGTTTTGTGGTTGGTATCTGTTTCTCAGCAGGCAGGTGGTGGCAGGGAAAGATTTCTTGCCCTTTTCTTGCACAGACCTTGCCTTCACCCAGGCTATGTGCTGGTGATCAGATTTTCCCCAAGCTAAAAGACAAAGGTGAGAGTGTTAGAGGGTGAGGCACTAACTTAGCTTATATTATTGCAACTTCTTGCTGTTGGCCTTCTGCTGGCGAGAGTAGTTTCTTGTCTTTGTTCTGTAGTCTTCTGATTTCTTTCTCTGCTAGCTCATGCCTCCCTGTTCTGCTTATTTCCATCTGCCAGTCCTGGAGAAATCTTATCAAACGGGCTCTGTCCATTGCTTTCTTAAAATCACACATCTGTGTGTTTCAGCTTTCCTTTCAAGAGAGGATTTTTTGTTTGTTTCCTGATTTTGTCCTTTCTCTATATTTCTGAAAAAAAGGTGGAAAGGAAGACAAGCAAATGAGACTATTTGCCTATCTGGCAGGGGAAATGGTATGATTTAAAAGTGGTTGAGCTTAAGAAATACTACAACCTCCAGGAAAATGTTAACATTTGTTCGGATGTTTTTGTTTAATTTTGGAGCTGTGGATTATCCATGATTTTCAGTGTTTTGACCTTTACTTTGAAGAATGTCATAATTGTGCCAGCAAATTCAGCTGTCAATATTTTCATTTCACACCTCTTTATAGAAGTTCATAAGTGACCTATAAAATTACACATACTGAGCAGATGTGGTCTGAGGCAGGAAAAGATTTCATAAATAATTACATAAATACAAGTGTGTCTGTTTAAAAGTTATAAAGCCACAAAAAAAATGAAATTGGTGATTTCAAATGCCTTTTATAGTTCTGTAACTCAGAAGCAAGCCAGTCAGGTTTTTCTTCTTTTAAACTCAAAATGATTAACCTCTTAATCTTTAATGTGGACTGATGCACTGTGGCCATTATGGCAAATAACCACATTATTGCATTTGGGAAATTAGGTACTGTGTATTTGTGGTAATTTTGTCTCCATGAAAATAGCTCACAAATTTTAAGTAGGCAGACATTACAGGAGTCAGTTCTGCTTTTAGATACACACTATCTTTGTCCATTCATGGTAGCTTCATCAGAGTGTATTTGAAAGGATCTTTGTCAGGCAGCTTTAATATTATGAATTTTCCTGCTGAAGGACTGTGAAAGGGATGAGTGAAGAGGTCTAACTTTCAGAATACTGTACGTTTTAGAAGGAAAATAAGTTACCTTAAAAAATTTCCCAATGATTCTCTTTCATGATACCTACCAATGTTTAAGGGTTAGAAAGTAATAAGTCTGAAAAGTTATAGCACTATGATTTCCAAACTGATACTTGTAGGTTAAAAATGTTGCTGTGTAGAAGTGATAATAAAATTAACAGGAGTTTTCATTCTCAGCTTCCTATCAGCCTCCTTTCATAAAATACTGGGACCACCCAGCTACCTTGTGCTTCTGCAAATTTGGCATGATTTTTTTTTTTTTTAATGAAACACACATACTGATTATATTTTCTCCCAAAACTGAGTTAAGTTTAGCACAGTGCTATATGGTAAATACTCTACAAGACGGAAGAGGAGCGGTGGGGTATACAACAGACTGATGAGAAGATTTATGCCATGATACTAGTACGGGTAGTAAACTCTTCTCCTCCTTTTCTGCTCAATAGATGTCTAACTGGTGTGAAAAGGGAGCAAACTGCATGTGTCCTTTGGGCAAATGCAGTGAGAGATGGGAGTTTTCTTCCAAAGAAGATGAGAGAGGAGTGTCTCCCACATTTTGATGAGAAATTACCCTCACAGACAATCCAAGTTATCATTGTGTTAGTTTGGGCAATGTTTCTCCAGGGTATCTCTGACAGTAGCACACTGTTCAGCCATCAGTCTTAGCAGTAAGAGCAATAGCACAGGTCAGTCGTGTACTGGCCTTTTGCTGTCCTGCTCACACAGGCGGTCCTGAGCAGGGTTAAACAGCAGTGGTGTAATCTCTACCATGTCCATATTCCTTCCACTTAGGGAAGGTTTCTGAATGCCCTGATGTTTCAGTTTGCACTGAAATCCTAAACCCTACTGTGCCTTGCTTGGCTTTGCATTTCAGTGAAAAGGGTTCACACAGTTCAAGTCCTAAGGTTACATTAATAAGGCAATATGTTGAAAATAAAAAGGCACTGTGTCTCTGAATAAACTATAGCAATTCTATGGTTGGAACACATGACTTTTTGGTGCCACCAAAAGTCTATGAGGGTCTTCCATGTCTAAGTCTTTTCAGGTCAGTGTTTTAACGATTAACTAATTGATCCCTTTAACATCATGTTAACTCTCTTACAGATGTAAATTAGCATACTTTCTCTCTAGAGCTTTACAGGATACACAATAAATCTCAAGAAAATAATGAGTAGATATGTCATGGAAACCAGTCTGGAAAAATATTTTTTATCCCACAACTTCTGTTGCAGGAGTGGGTAAATATTTGATAACTCAAAGAAAATGTTAGGTTTTCCATCATTCCCTTACCTCTGTCAAAATGAAGAAATACCCCTCTCTTTAAAATGCATAAGCTTCTTTTTCAGTTGTGCACAGCACCATAATATGAAATGAAGACTAATGTCAGCCTTTGTATTAGAGCTATCCACACCTGCCATAAGAAAATTTCAAATGCAGTGAAACCCACCTGATTTCAGGTTTGCTCACAGTTGTTGTTGAGTTTGTGTTTTTTAGTGGCAATATACAAAACTGGGCCATTTTTCGTAGTATATTTTTCGTGGTCACTACATACTGAATGGCTTAGGGTATCCAGGAGCTGATGGTTGTGCCTGGGAAAGTGGTTGCTGGTTTTGGAGTTTCACTGGTGCTGAACAGAGAAAGCAAACTGGTAAAAGATGTAAACATTTCCATCAGTCTCCTGAGAACTAGGATTGGTTTTCCTGGTTTGGAAAAGGAGTCCTCCAGAATGCCAATCAAATGGTAAGGATTTCCTTACAGACTTCATATTCCAGAAGACTACAAAAACATTTAATTAGGTAGTGCAAGCATTTCATTTTTATGGGCATCATATATATTTCACAGATTATTTGAAGTCTTTATTTAGTGTTTATTTTGAGCCATTATGTTTG
The DNA here is from genome assembly GCA_032159205.1 of Eurystomus glaucurus suahelicus. Classification (NCBI taxonomy): domain Eukaryota; kingdom Metazoa; phylum Chordata; class Aves; order Coraciiformes; family Coraciidae; genus Eurystomus; species Eurystomus glaucurus. Next base: position 159,631 of record JAVFHW010077375.1, on the reverse strand, counting down.
ACAACATTACAAAGAGAATGCATATAAAGTATAAACTGCTCCTAGTAAAAGAAAATTCTCATCTTACTAATTGGCAACTCACAGACCAATCTGATTAAAAATTAAGGTTTTATGAGAATTATAGATATCTCATCTTAATACACTTTCTTAAACTACTCATATTGCCACAGAACTATTTTAACTTTATATAAAATGGAGTCTGCAAATTCAGCTTTGCCATTGGTCACCTTGGTATAAAAATACCAAGTTCATACCACTGTATTACTGAAATAGAAAACAATAATTGGCCAGGTAGTACTGCTTGAAGATCTTTGACAAGAGATAGCTGACATCCTGGCCTAAAAAGCTGAAATCCCAGAATATCTGCACAGCCATGTTGGCAGTGCATTCATGGGCTCATTTGGTATGCAGCATGTGAGGAAACTGTTGCCGGCTCCTTCAAAGTAGAGGAAAAAAACCAACCAACTCCGTTACTTAGCTAGGCACACCACTTATATTGTAAATAGAGTTGGTTTCAAACCTAAGAGTCTCATTGCTTAGAAAGTAAATAGAGGAAGAATCTTTACTGCTGCTAGAAGGGAGGCTGCCAGAAATCCTGCAGTTGAATGCGCTGGAGAATGGAAGAGTTTTTCAATGTGCTCAGAGGATTGCAATCCAAAGACAGAGGCCAATGCTGTACTCTCCCAAATAGCTATTGATTGACTGATACACTTAAAGGATAAGAACTGAATCTTGTGTAAGGCCAGGGAGCTAAAGACAATCATATAAAAAAAGAAAATCCTATTCTTTCCAGAGCTTGAGTCTAGTACTCAAGGGGACATATATCTGGGTGCTGCTAAAACATGGCTTTGCTAAAGTAGTAGCAACACAATATCTTGAAAGCTAGGAGGCTTAGTTATCAAGGATATGTGTATACATCTCTCAAATCAAAACCTTAAACAATATACTTGAAATTTGGTAGATGATGCTTCATGAACTGAATTGTTTGAGTTTGGGGTTTAATGATAAATGTTTGATTACTTACCTACTCAGAAGACTAAATACAAAATATGGGAACTATTATTTGTTTAAAATTAACCCAGTTCTCAGCCTTTCTGTTTGGGAAGGAGGGAAAGAGGCAGGGACATTGACTATTTACTTCTTATCTCCAGCATCTTTCTTATATGGAAGTTTTCTGTGAACAGTATGGTCCCTCCCTGGGGACCCTGCTGTAATTGATAGAGTATATATATATATATATATATATGAACATAACAAAACCCTGAAATTTCAGTGTGACATGACCACATCTCATTTATTGTTGTTTTCATATGCAGTTTCCTTCTATTCTTTTACTGTTCAGAATTATCATCATGTATCACTGGATATCCACCTCTCTTGTCTCCCCATGAATCAGAGGAGCACAAAGCAAATATCTCTGTAACACTGATGTAGCCTTAGAACTGACCTGTCTCTTGAAAAATGAGCAATACTGGAACTTATGAAGTTCAAAGGAAATATACAGCTAGGAGAGAAAAGGGATAACCTTGGAACAGTAAACTAAAGAAAGGGAGTAGTATTTTTGCCCTTGCTAGCAGGAATGGAGCAAAAGTGGACTTCACCGAAGAACACCAATGCACATAAAGGAAAAAAAGAAATCTTCCCAAACTCATCCTATTAAGTAACAATCCACTACCTCTCATCTTACGGGAAGAAGGCAGGTCCAGTGGAAAACTAAACAAAAGTCAGGAGAGAAGAAATGTTTTCCCCCCACAGACAGTTCTCTTAGTGTTGTGGTATTTCTACTATATGCAAAATACCTAACTTTCATCATAAGGAGCTGATTCAAAACAGGTTCCCTAAAGAGAATATGCAATTATAACTCTAAGCTAAGTATCAGAAAATGGAAACAATCGGTTTTGAGGACTCCATTGTATCTGCAGGATTTAAATACAATTGCAAATGTCATCAGTTTTTATATGCAAGTAGCAAGAGACAAGGGAAACAAAGACGAACTGATGCACAAAGTGGAAAAAGTCTTTAGGGACATTGAGCCAGATCAGAACAATATGGAAGTAATCAAAAGTCAGTCAACAGACCAAATAAGATTTCATCTATGAAAAGTACAGACTAAAGCTGAGGCAGCTTGAGAAAGGCTGGATGATGGTAGATGCACTGTGTTTACATAAGAGACTGGGAGATTACAAAACAAGATATGAAATCATTAGTGTTGGTTAAATCTCAAAAGGTTTGGAGCTTTGTTTTAGTTAGAATAGTAGCAAGAGGTTTGGCTGCTTACCCAGATCTTCACAGTTTCAAGAATCCAACAAACAGAACTAGAAAACAATGCGAAAAGAGAATACACACAGAAATCATTGAAGTTTCTTTTTTCAAATGTCCTCTTCCCTGTTCTGGGATATTTGTTAATGCTTCCTAGGGGGTACATAGCATTGATAATGACCGTAACATTTCTTCAAAAACCTTGATTCTCAGGTAGCATTTGAGTTATGAATGTTAGTTTACATGCACATACTCTTCTACCAGAATAACTGAGTTCATTTCTAAAAACTTCTAGTTAGGGAAGCATGCGTCTTGTTACCAAATATGTGTGTGTGTATGGTTTTATGTATCTGTATGGAGACAAGGTGGAGATATAAAGTTGAGGAAAATTAAAACATCCAGATTTCAGTGTGATACTTTTATCAAAGCCTAGAGGGAATGAGGGGACAGGAGTGATCCAACTAATAACAAAGTTTAAAATGCTTGAATAGATGTTGGAGGATGAAAATGCAACAAACTGTTGTAAACAGAGCTGCACAGGGGAAAAGAAAACAAGATGGATTAAAAGTTCTGCATCCAACTAAATTACAGGTGTCACATGGGTGTTACAGTTAAGGCACCAGCAAATCAGCTGTCCTGATAAATATGCAGTTCAGCTATTCCAGGCTGAACCTAAACATCGCTGTGATCAGGAGTCCTGGGTTCCCAGGCATCCTCACATCACCTTTCAAGTGTATGCCCAGAAAGCTCCCAGTTTTCTTTTGCCTGCATTTCCAGGTCTTATCTCATTACAGAACCAGGACATGGATTCAGACAGAAGTTTCTTGCTTGGAGTGACACTGCTGAATTTGGAACATGAGCAGCATAGCTTCCAGGGCTAAAAGCAGCCAGTAGGAATCTGAGAATGTAAAGATTGTGCTTCTGTCTTTTAGTTGTGAATAAACTTGGAGGTGCCAAAGGAGTTTTATCCACTCCTCTCTCCCCTTTAGCATTTTCCAAACCTTTGTCTTCTCTCCCTTTCTGGGATGGAGGCATAAGTCACTAAATCTACTCCAGATGTAGCTGTATTTCTGCACTTCAGGCTATCTCTGCATTTTACTATGTGGAATGTGGACTATCTCTCTACCTCCAGTACAGCTGTAGCTGCTCCAGGTAATACTGGTCCTTACCTCTATCTGTATTCAATCTCTCCACTGAAATACTTGCCAATGCTTGTGTCTGACTCTACATACTACTACTCAGGAAAGTCTTCTAAGGTCCTTTCTAGTAAAAATGTTGACGCATATGAGAAAATTTGTGTAGTTTGATGGCTTATCAACTATCTAAATTCTTTTTACAGATAAATGTTGTATTTACTTAATGAGTTAAAGTTGCTAGAAATGTATCTCCCAATCTAGCACTGACTATATTGCACTGCTCTGTTCTAGATTAGTGTACCACTAACAGTAACTTTCACATCTCTGACAGGGGTTTGAACTCAAGGTCCTGCGTCAGAATGGGATGATTTGCATTGGATTTCCATATCACTAATGAAGAGAGAGGGTAGCCCAAACCATGAGTTCACATCAGATGTTCTGAATTACTCTGTGAAGGAATCCCTCTCTCCTACTGCTGGCTGTGTAACCAGTCTGTGGAGATTAGCATCCTAAACTCAGGGCCTATAATCAGTCAGCATAAATGTCCAACACTATTTCTGCTACCAAAAGTGTACTGTGAAGTATGTAGAGCAACTGCAAACACAGACTATTTTTCATTTTCCACAGTACTTTGTTTCAGCAGTGAGAATGACAACTTCCCACTAGAAGAGGAGGGACACTGGACACACCTACTATAAAGCCTGATCCCCCTCTTAAGGAAACATCTTAAACTGGAAAGATATGAGGACTAGTAGGAGGAAAAATACAGAGACGAGACACAAAACCACTAACTGTTTCCATGAATGGGAAAATGACGTAAGCTTCAAAGTGAGACCATGTTTCAAGCCTGCACATATTTCCATAGCTGTTGCCAGCTATCAGTTCTAGAAATCTGTAAACAGCAAAGACCACATCCTAGTTTTGGCTTTGCTAAACAACTCTTTCCATGAGGTCTTTAAAGGACTAGAAAGAAACCCAAGAAGTTTAAAGGGATTATGGTACATTAACATATTCTCAAAGTGTTTATCAAACAGCTAAAGCTATGAATCTAAGCATGCAAGTTAAAGCAGAATTGATTCTTTCAAAGTGAAAGACGGCATGCAGTCAGTTGAAGCCAATTTTAAGTTATTCTTAATGTAAACTCTATTTTGATTGCACTCTTTGATTTACTATTTTTGCAAAACGTGCTCCAGATTTTGCATGTCTGTTTTTCTCGATGCTTAAAACTATTTGCCAACCAGATACATTGCAGGGAAAATACCTCCTCTCTAGCTGGAAAGTTGCAAGTAGGTGAGATATAGACAGCTCAACTCTGAGAAGAATCTAGTGGTTGTGAAACAGCTGTATTCCTGAAAAGTCCTGAGGACTCTGAAGAGACACAGGATCCATCCAAATGGCCTTAATGTACTACTTTACTTAGTAGACAATAAGAGGCCTCATTCAGTTCAGGAACTTTTATGTCAAATAGCCTTGTGAGTTGCATTGTCCATGTCTGCAGCCCAGCTACATAGCGGTAGGATCTCTTCAGGTTTCAGAACAATTTTTGCCAAATTGTATGACACTCAAGCACCAGTTCTGTGAATCCCTGGGGACTCACTGAAGGTTAAGCACATCTAATTTCTCAGTGTCACATCTTTGAAAAGCTAGACCATGGCCTAAGAGTATTCCAGTCCTACAAAAAGTAATCTTCACAGCAAAAGACTCAGCAATCATTTGTGCTTGATTTTGACTGTTTTCTGAAATAAACAAAATTTAGTAACAAAGTGAAAAGTGCACTGTATAATTCAAACAAAACTACAATAAAACGTATGTAACAAATTTATAAACTACGGAACAAAGTCCTGCATTCTAGTATTTCTATTCTCATTTCTTTTTATCAGTTTTACTGGTAAATATTAATAAAATATTCAGTAACAGTCTCATTATTGTTAACTAGAATGTACAATGGAGACAGCTGAGAAGCAAAGAGTTTTCTGTCAGACTCTATAGTCTGTCTTCAAAAGCATTGTATCCTGCCTTTATTTTTGAGAGCTGATTTTGCTTTTCAGGATGTGTGAGTAATACATAATAATAATTACCCAAAATTTCCAGACCCAATTTGCTGAGGACTGCCTGCACAGCCTCCTATATTTTTTACCGCTTATCACTGCCTGTATCATTCTAATTTTTCTGGTATTTTAAATGCTGTATGACTGATTTAACACTCTGTCAAGGGTTAGGGCTGGGGCAGCTACTAGATGAATGGAAGATGCTATTAACACTTCTTCCTTCCCAAAGAGGAACAGAAAGGGAATAAGGGAGAGAGTTGGAAAATAAAACAGCTTTAATGAAAATAATAACAATAAAGTTAAATATATACAAAACCAATATCATACCCAACCCCCCTGATGGCAGTTACATCACCATCACCACTGATGCTGTGGAGCAGGCACTGGGGAAGTCCCAGACTGGACTCAGTGGCCGATGGGAACTGAATTCAGGAGCTGGATTCTAGAACTGGATTCAGGAATACACAGATAGGGCAGAATGGACAGAGTCCTCCTTAGATGTCGGCCATTGAAGAAGCAGGCTTGACCCTCATGATCCCTGAGCTTTATACTGAATATGACATATATGGGATGGAATACCTCGTTGGTCATCTTAGGGTCACCTGTCCTGGCTGCTCCTCCCTGCAGGTGCAATCTTTTACTTCCTGCTCACCCAGCATGGCACACAAGATTTAGCAGTGACCTTGATCTGCACAGGAGCAAGTATAAGCAAGAGCCTTCCTGCATACTAGCCCTTGGTAGTAACACTAAACATTGAGTGTTACCACTGGTAGAAGTAGACATTGTCTGTGAAAATATGCCATTAACTTCAGAAAGTGCAGTTACTTAGATGAGACTCAGCTGAAAAGTAAAATCACCGAATAGAATTAGTTCTGTTCCAACTCAAACCAGGACACACTCTTTTCCAATAAAGCAGAAAAGACCCCAAGTGTTCAATGATTATTTCCCAGGGGTGCTCAGTTTAGCCTGTTAAGGACAGGTGCTGACTTTTATTAGACCCTAGAGAAGAAACGGATTTCCATTTGTTGTATTTCTCTCAGTCCTGAAAATTGGGAAGGCTAGCTACACAAATGTAATTTCACTGGCTTTTTTGTATACAAAGAATCCAATCACACAAACACTTAAACACATGCTTGGCATTATACACATGAATAGTCCTATTAAAGTAATCTATTATTGTTTTAAAAGATAAATCATCAGGAAAAAAAAAAATTGCATATAGAACTCTCCAAAATCAATGCCACTATTATATTTTATAAATATAATTCAATTAATAGAGAAGTCAAATACACTTCAGGTTTTATTAGGGGCTTGCATTGAAAAAGTCTAAAAGAAGACTACATAAAGATATTCCAGTAATCTGGAACTCATGGTACACTCAGTATGTTCCTCAATATGGAGCAAATTTAGACCACATTATCTGTAATTTTGCATGAAACCCACAGTGCATCATCTAAATAAAATGAAAGAAAGTAAAGACCATGCAAACAAAACCACGGATTTACAACCACTTTTAGAAAACTGGTAACTTTGTACTTGTTTGCTAAGGTGAATAAAAAGAAAATGTAATCTCTCTGAAAGATTTCTGAGATAAACAGCCAACTCGTCTTTCAGTGATCATAAAATGAGTATGAAATTAAATCTGAAATACAACTCCAGCCCAACAAGTCTAAAACATGATAAAGAATATGAGGATGCTACTGTTAAAGCAAGGGGACTATATAACAGGAAATTCTGTGTGACCTGACTGTTCTCAGTCAGAGAGTCTTGAAACAGCATCTATAAATCCAAATCCAAGTGCATAAATAACTGACAAGCAGCCTAAGAAAGAAAGTATCACAATAACAAGGATGCATATTGGTAGCATGTATTGTGAACTCCAAATCAGATCAAAAAGCACATGCCACTATTGAATCTGTAAAGCAGCCACCAAAGTGAACCAGGCAGTATAGTAATCAATGATATATCTTCAAAGTCTATAAACAGTACTTAAGATTTGGTTATATACTTGCATTCTGATATTTAAACAGAGTAGCTGTGCCAGACTGGAATGGATGATGCAGGGTGTTTTATTTGTTAAATTTCTGGTGCTACAGCAAGAAAGCTCATAACTGAAAATCAGTGAAGAAAAGAAGGCTTCAATTATTCTTTCTTTTTTTTTTTTTTTGGGGGGGTGGGGGAGGACACACAGCTGTAAAAGTCTGTCTTTAAATGAAATTTGGAATTGTTTAAGGACTTATTTTTAACTGATGATAACACTGCTTCTTAAACGTTACTGTCATATGGAATGATACAAATGGATGTATTAGGTGGTGATTCCGGATATTTCAGAAAAGTGTTTTAGCAATGATTGCATACATTGCTTAAAGAGTCTCAAAATGATACTGCCTTGTGTTGCAAAAAGCTTATTCTTTCCATAATGGTATCTTGATAGAATGTGAGTAGAATGACTGGTTCCAGGGGCATTAGCAAAACAATGATCTAAAATATTCTTGTTTTCTGTAGCTGTTCATTATATCTGGAGGTAACATAATTATTGAATTATATACACTGCAAAACAGTGTATCACTAGAAAATATATATATGAAGAAATTGGAATTTGCATTTTTATTATTATTCATTAATACTACACCCAGTCACTTGTGGGACCTCCAGCAGTCTGGAGCATTTCTTTTGGACTTACCGTAGCAGAGAATCTGATATGTCTGGGACTAAATGGGATTTCTGTTTCCCTGAAATGCTCATGTAAACACAGAATCATAGAATCATAGAATGTATTAGTTTGGAAGGGACCTCTACAGGCCATCTAGTCCAACCCCACTACAATAAGCAGGGACATTTCTAACTAGGTCAGGTTGCTCAGAGCCCCATTAATCCTGACCTTGAATTGCTCCAGGGATGTGGCCTCCACCACCTCTCTGGGCAGCCCATTCCAGTGACCAACCACCCTCATATTAAAGAAGTTTTTCCTAACGTCCAACCTAAATCTACTCTCTTCTAACTTAAAACCATTACCCTTCATTCTGTTGCTACAAACCCTTGTGAACAGATCCTCCCATGCCTTCCTATAAGGCCCCTTTCAGGTATTGGAAGATGGGTATAAGGTCCCCCCAGAGCCTTCTCTTCTCCAGGCTGAACAACCCCAACTCTCTCAGCCTGTCTTTACAGGAGAGGTGCTCCAGCCCTCTGGTCATTTTCGCAGACACATTCCAAGAGGTCCACATCCTTCTTGTATTGGGGGCTCCAGAGCTGGATATAGTACTCCAGGTGAGGTCTCACAAGGGCAGAGTAGAGGGGCAGAATCACCTCTCTCAATCTGCTGGCCACACTTCTTTTGATGCAGCCCAGGATGCTATTGGCTTTCTGGGCTGCTATTGCACATTGGTGGTTCATGTCCAGCTTTTCATCCACTAGTACCCCAAGTCTTTTTCCACAGGCCTGCTCTCTAGCATGTTTCTCCTAGCCTATATTGATAATGCTGGTTGCCCTGGCCCTGGTGCAGGACCCCGCTCTTGGCGTTGTTGAACCTCATGAGGTTCACCTGGGCCCACCTCTCCAGCTTGTCCAGGTCCCTCATCACAGCACATGGGTTTGGAATGCCTTTTCTCAGAGAATCACAGAGTGTATGAGGCTGTAACAGACATCTGGAGATCATCTAGCCAACCCTCCTGCTCAAAGCAGCTCAAAGCTATGGCAGGTGGCTCAGATATCTCTTGATATGACAGATATTCCAAACCCTCAACCATCTCTGTGGCCGTTTGCTGGACATACTTCAGTATGTCCATGTATCTCAGCACTGTGAAGTCCAGAACTAGACCAAGCACAAAGCACCCGTGTCTTTAGTTTAGTGTTGCATGAAGGGGGAAGCATCACCTCCCTTGGGCTGCTGGCAACACTCTTCCCAATGCAGCCCACGAAGTGGTTTGCCCTTTTTTGTGGCAAATGCACGTCTGAGTCAATTCAATTTGCTGCCCACCAGGACACCCAAGTCTTCTGCCAAGTTGCTTTTCAGCCAGTTGGCCACCAGCATGTATTGGCACCTGAGGTTATTCCACCAAAGGTGAATGACTTTGCAATTCTATTTGTTAAAATTCATGGCATTTCTGCAGGCCCCTTTCTCCGGCTTTTTTGATGTCCCTTTGAATAGCAATACAACTATCAAAATCAGTCAGTCCCTCCAGTTTTATATGTCCCACAAAACTAAGGGTGCACTCCAACCCATCAGGCAGTTCAATAATGACAACGTTAAACAGTACTGGCCTAGTAACAGGCCTGATTATGTACCACTAGGGACTGGTCTTTAGTTGGACTCCATGCCACTGATCACAAACCTTCAAGCCCAGCAGTTCAGCTAGTTTGATTTTCACCTCACTGCCTGCTTATCTAGCCCATACTTCATCATTTTGTCAATGAGAATGTGATAGGAGACAGTGTCAAAGGATTTGTTTTTTATACACAATATCCACTGTTGACTTCTTCCTCTAAACCAGCTATTTCATTGTAGAGGCTATCAGGTTGGTCAGGCATGATTTTCCCACTGTAAATTCATAGTGATTATTCTCAAATCACCTTCCTTAAGTTTCTGAATCTTTTACACTGAAGAGAACATAAAGATTCATGGACTTCATTTGCACAGTTGTGATTAGTTTACAGCTTTAGGACATAGACATTGTAATATTCTCATACCTGCCAATCTCAGCAGTAAAAGCACAGTGTAATCATGATGTAATCATGGAGTCCTGTGGTTAAAAATGAGAGCAAAATGAAGTCCAGAGCTGATTTACACTAAAGGCTGAGTTTGACTTGGCTGGAGACAAGTTTTCTATCTTCTCAGGCTGACCAAATGTTATAAAGTTTTGTTTCTCACCTTTGCTGTAGATGGTAAAAGATTAGTATAGTGTGCTTGGCCACAGCTCAGTGACTCAATTGGTGAAAGATTATGATCTCTTCATAATATTGCCTTCCTATCTGTCTAATCAATGTGGCAGTATTCCTGAAAGATGTTCTCTGGGCTAGCAGCTGAATGTGGTCTTGCGCGACGTAGGATTGCATGATTGCAGCAGCACAGGAAGTTACATTACAAAAAAGAAAACAAAAATTTAATAAAATAAGGTAAGTCTTGTTTATGTACCTAGTGAGGGGGTATTCATTTTAAGAGTTCAGTTATTGCAGTTATCTGGAACAGGCTGTAAATCCATTCTATAAAAACATTGTCATATTTTTCTTTTCCCCTTATCATTTAAAACAGAACAATAAAAATATCTTGATGATTCTTCAACTATCTCTAACTGTGTTCAGTATATTTACTGACTGACTGCCAACCACAAATCAACAGTTTGGTACCAAATAATATTCTACTCCTCCTTGTATTTGCTGACTTCTGAGGAGTCTTTTTCTTCCAAAACATACTTCCTTTCCCCCTGTATTTGCTGCATTATTAGAACTCTGTCAGTCAATACAGGATTTCCATTATGAACCCTCTATTTGGTGTTCATAATTCAAATGTTCCCATTAAACTTAAACTGAATTAACAGCAATTTCTTACCTAAAGAAGGACTTCCATAATCACCCTTAAATGTGGTTTGTTTTCTTTTGAGCATTTATAATACCTGGACAATGTCTTCTGTAATCACAGAGACATTGAATTTTACTGGATTTAGATTCCACCTCTCTAGTCTTGAAACTCAAATCAAGGCAAATTTTTGATCTAAAACTTTACTTTGAAACTAATTCGTAATGTTAGTCTTGAATGTGGTCTTGATAGCATAGCTTGAAAATGCCAGGGAAAAGATCCTGTTTAAATAAAACTCCAAATGTTTAAGTCCATATTTTTATTCTGAGAGCCCCATTGTTTGGAATTTTACCTTATAGCTGAGGTAAAAATTATTCCATAACAAGGAACATGCAACTTGCTCTGCCTAGGAAGTTTTGTTCATATGAGTTAGAGTCTCCCTCTGTGATTCTGTATCACAGATTTGTTGTTAAAGAGTACTGTTACACTGCAGGTTTTCAAGAAAATTTGCAAAAGAGTGCCACTGTTTTGGTGATCTTAGTGCACTACTGTTATATTCCTGATACAACACTCTTGTTGTATCAATCAGTTGGAAGTGATTGTTCAGTGTTCAAATGCTACTTTTTCTTCAGCAACATCCATCAGTATATGTATTGCTTCTGATAATATTGGCAACAATTTGTAAGACATCACATAATATTGTATTACAACTTTTCTTGGAAATTGTGTGTTGTAAAGGATTTGTGAGGCGGGAGGAAAGAAACACTCTGCTGGGAATGAGCATTTGTCACTTCACTGGGTGTCTGAGAAATATAAAAAGAAAAGTGAACTTACCTTTGACATGTGGACTTCTTTAGAGGTGTTCAAACTGTTGGACATAAAAGTAGTAGGCAAATGATCTCTCATGCAAGGGCTGTGAAAATTTTCTAACCAGCTTTCAGCCTGTGTCCAGCAAATTCCTTCTGAATTGGTGAAGTGTGACTGAAAAAGCTAGTCACTGACATGCAACAAGTTGTGCATATTAAATTCAGCTGAAAAAAAAACCCAAACCTGAAATGTACTGCTGTAGTCCAATTCTTTAATAAGAAACAACACTGTAGCCATCCTTATTACTGAACAGAATATGTATATTCATAGCCTACTACCTGATAATCTTTGGCTCTGCCACAAGGTCTGTCTATACATTATCTTTCTCTATGACAACAGAAGGTACTGTCAAAAGAGGCCGAGGACTATTTTAATTCTGTCCTCCATTGCCCCCTTAGTTGGCTGCAGGCTTTGCTGGAAGAGGGCATATTTTATTTTCTTGAATCCAAAGTAAATGTAGGTGAGAAAAATTCATAAAGATGCACTGATACCTGAGGTCTAAAGCTGAGTGAATGCAGATCCAGCAGTGGTTAAGTCACGGGTTACCAGGGATTGGGACCAAGCAGGGCAAGTGCAGGAGTCACAGCAGGTGGCAAAGCAGGTAGCACCATGCCTGCACCATGAGTGTGCAGGCAGCTGGAACCCAGGTGTGCTTGGGACATTGGTGGCACTTGTCTTTCCATAGGCACAACTCCCTTGCGAGTGAGTACCACATGCATCTCCCTGGGGAGAGCAAGCAAGAGGTGACCACCCTGGGAAACCTTTAAAAATTTCAATTTTTTTCTTTTTTACCTCAGCCTGTGCTGATTTTAAAAAATTAAAACACATCAGCAGAGATCAGTCAATGCCTCTTTTTACTACAGCTTATGTCTCCTGTTGGAGAAACGACGTCATCTATTACTCTGTTAGATAAGCATGCTGGCCCCAGAGGGCATTTACACGGGTCTCCCAAATTCCAAGCTCTCATCACAATCATTGATGCACACAAGGCACATGATTTTTCTTTATTAAGAAAAGTTCCTACAGTAATGTATCTCTATAACATTTTCAGACTTGACAAAAATGCATTTTTAGTTTTTGCCAGACAAGATCTAGCTTGATTTAATGAATGTTTGTGTGCCTGCATGCAGTTAGCCTTTGTATATGCTAGTATATAAACAAAAACAATAAATAAATAAAAATAATAAGGCCAGATTTTCTAAATTAAATACCATTTCCTACAGTTCCTGTAATGGACAAACCCTTTCTACATGGAGATGAATGTTTTTACTGAAGAGCAAATGGACATATTGTATTGGCATAAGAACATCAATTGGCTTATTTAAATGGGTTTTTTGCCTAATAATAAAGATTTCTATTGTGTTGCATTGTTATTTTCACTTGTAACTAGAGTTACATTTGTGTTCTTTAAGAATTGTCAATATTTGGTGTTGTCTCTCTAAGCAGTAAAAGAGGACTTTGAGATATTCATGTGTAAAAAGGAAGGTGAGACAACTGTTACAAATGGAAGTTGCTAAAATGTGGTATGTCAGTAAAATATTAAAATCACTGATTAGAATTTGTGTGATAGGATGAGTATACTAGATATCAGACAATCATCAGCAATTCAGAATCACAGTTCAGACTGGAGTAGGATACTGATAACTGCGACAATATCTCTACTTTCAAACAACAACAAAAGAGTTAGAGGCCAATGGGGAGAAGGCTCTAGAGTATCAGTCTGTAATTCCCCTGAAGAAAAAATATAATGGCAGGATTTTTGTGTGTATGACATTTTATCAAATTCTGCAAGCATCCAGTAACAAAAAAAATCATTTTATTTTCTAAAAGAAATATGAATTAACTTACTTATCCGGAAAGTCTTGTAAGTCAGTTTGGCTCTCCTTCAACTTGTAAATTTGTGAACTTAAAACTAGCAACTGCTTAGATATCTTGATCATGACCCTATACTTTCATGACAAGAAAACACATCACTAACCACTACTGTCTATTTTTGGATCTTTAGCAAGGTTGATTTTCCAAAGATTAAAGCAACTGAGAAGGGAAGTAAATTTTAAATGGGATTTTATTATCTTGCTGCCAGCTCTGAACATACAGTTGTTAACAAAGAAACAGAACTGTTTCTGCTAGGAGACTAATTCCTGATCCAACAATAAATTTATGAACAAATCTGAATGTTGATACCATATCTTCTCTGCAACAATTTTCTTATGGGACAAGGATTGGTCTAATAATAAATAATAAGAACAGATTTTTTTTTCTTCTGAAAATGACCTGAATCACCTATTTAAACAGTCACAGTCCAACTCAGGTGTTGTAGTAAGGTGATGCATGTGAGGATAATGACAGTGGTGTATGACTGTGGGGTAGAAAACCTGCTGGAAAGCAGTGGCTCTGGAAGAGCTTCAAGGTAGCTGGAGATTACATGCAGTGGTGTGATCAAGAAGGATAAGACCAACTTTCAGAATGTAAAGGAAGTAAAAGTGTGTGAAGGTGACCAAACATCTGAATAACTAGCCCTATATAAAGATAATAAATTCTTCTAGGAGAAAGGTGACTTATTCATTCTATCCAGGCAACTACCCTAGGTCAGAGACCTCATGTGGAAGAGGCAAATTTCTCAATCTATCTGTGTGACAAAAGTGTAATAAATTCCAGTGGCTTGGAGTAGGCAATTATAAAATGCTGGGGTTTATCAGGTGAAAAGTTGGTATCAGGAAGCTCAGTGTATGAAATTTATCTGAAATTATCTAGATGTTAATTTTAATCTGTTTCCAGGAGAAATTCTAGAAATTAAAGATAGACAGCATTAGTGGTTCCTTCTTGTTTTGATATCTTTGAATGCCTGAACCTTTGCCTTGAAAATATTCGTTCATAGGCATTAACTGTGCTCGTCTCAACAGCATCATGGAACTTCCTGCCTTGTGCCAATAAAAAATCAATTTTTTAAAGACAACTAACCAAATTGTCACAAACTTCTTTTTTTTCCTCTATTATGTAGGTGGCCAGAAGGCTTCTATCAGCATTCTCTGTCTTTTCCTGTCCTTCTGGAAGAAAGATGCTGGAGGAAACATGGTCAGTGGAGAAAGTAGAACACAGTTGTTTTGACTTGTTCATAGGTGGTACCTATCCAGCCTCTTCGTTTGAGGTCATCACGACACTGTTTTTCCTTTTTCCGTATGTAGTCACCAGTTTTGTAGACCCCAGAAAATGTAAATTATTTAGTCTGTCATTACTTGACTCATTATGGAGTCATCTGTTAGTTAAAACAAAGGAAAATCTATGATGTTCAGAAAATTAGACTGCATAACCTCACCTAGAACTGCATGTACTTATGAATGTTATTGCTATATTTGTGTCTTACTCTAGGAGCAATCTTGTTCACTTTAACAGTTACTTTTAAATCCAGGCACTATATTTAATGAGGAGTAGGACAACTTAGTAAGAGCTGATACATTATTTAGGGTCTTTAAATGATATAAGATGCTTATCTTAATTCATAAAATTACTTTTTTAAAGTGTCAATAATCACATATGTTAAATTAAGTGTATAAGAAAGGCTACCATCATCAAAACATTCTCAGCAATGACAAATAATCTGAATGGCTCTTTGACTCTTCTACCTGCTGTACGTCTCATGTTTGTATTAAATTTTGAGAGAGAATTGCAGAGATATGTGTCAAGGCTTAGCAGTACAAGTAATAGCTGCTTCTTAAGATAACACTAAATCATTATGAAAACCAGGTATCACTAGTTTGTTGTATGCAAGAGAAAAATACATGGTGCAAGGAGGTTTCACGTTATGTAGTAGTTGCAGCTAGCCTGAAAAATACAGATTTCTAAGTGTACAAAATATGAGCAATAATAAGAGGCAATTTATAAAGGATTATTTGTTGTTTTTTCCCCCCTGTGATATTCTTCCTGCCTTAGTTCTGCCACCTACCTTATGTTCAGATCAGTACCATCTGGTCTTTAGAAACAGAGACTTGTAGAAAGCCTGACTAATTTTTCTTTGCAAGTGGGTGAAACTCAAAATAAAAATGTCTTTCAATCCCTGAGAGAAGGACAGGCCAAATTAGGCTTAAAAAGGAAAATTTAATTTCATGCCTCTTTAGAAAAGCCATCACCTTACAGTCCTTGCTCAGACTGCTAAGGGAGCTGCTTCTCTTTTTTTTATTTTATTTTTTTATTTTATTACGGCAACTTTTCAGCTGCCGTAATACTCCTTTCTCTATCTCAGGATAACCAGTTGACTTGTATACATGTGGCTTCCTTCATTTTAAAACTGCAGGTGTGATACCACAGTAGCACCGTTTGGATAGGTTTACAAAAAGGCATACTTTTAGAACAGTTAGCTTCCTCTGATGTAATGAGTATGTCTGTAGTGTCACGTTTAGGCTATTTCACTAGCTTAAAAGAAAAACAGTCAGTAGATGATTTATGAGTGAAGGACTTCCTTCATCCTCTAGAACACGATAGAGGTTGGAATTTATAATTTATAGTTATACTATTTCAATTTTAACCTTTGTCTTAAAACTGAAAATTGCCAGGAGAGCCATTTCAACAGTTTATCCCCTAGCTCCATCAGTGAAGAAGGACTGGAATTACTCCGGCATGCTGCAGTCATCCAACAAATATGTAGCATATATCCATGAACTAATGCCCCCACATGGGTAATAGTGATCTAACAGATCCTAGCTCTTCTTTAATGGTAAAGTGCACATCAGTCACACGTGGGAGCACTGCTCTTTGGGAATATTTATGGTATTGATTCTCCAATCTAGATCAAGGGCACATGCTTTCTTGCAAAATTAAATAAATAAATAAATAAATTTAAAAGGGTTACAATATTAACACCTCAATGTCCAATGTGTAGCTTGCTCCATTGTTCTAGTTTTATAGCTTAAGAATTACATCAAGTTATTTAGTATAATGTGATTCCTTGATTCTTTTTCTTCTTCTTCTTTTATTTTTTTTTAAATATCGGAAGTAAACCAGTGTATTTTCCCTTGGCCTTCAGAAACAGAGTTGTGTGTTTCCTGTATGATAGATGTACATACATAAGCAGTCACATGGCTGTGGCTACAAGTTTGTGCCTTCAGTTTACTGAACACTGAACAGTAAATAGCAACAGCTTGCGATACTATGCTATTTAATGTGGATCTGTCAGTGCAAAAAGTTAACACCACAGATACCATCTTAGCCATTGGGTTTGGTGTCTTGTAGTAACAGACACCCATAAAATAAGACTGGATCCACAGAAACCTTTGATATGCTGTGACACACCTGCAGTCACAAACCATAAAACTACTGCCCCCAATCAAATTAAGACTAGAATGAAAACTTCTGATTCCAATCCTGGCAATTACTTCAGCCCTGAATAACATGTCAAACTGGCAGCTGAGAAATTCGAGTGTCAGTGGGAGCCACATCACGCACCCTTGTTATAGCCAATCTCAAAAGCATCAGAAGAAACAAACTCACCTATCATGGTTCTCTCTCTGTGAATGCATCAAAAACATAACAGTTTTCCCAGCCCTATGGACAGCCAGCAGAAGCACAAAAGTGATATGAATGTATCAAATAATATCAATGTAGCAATGTATCATACAATAAGTACCTGCCTCATGTTTCATTTCCTGACAGATTTCAACACATTACAAGCATAAGAATTTACCTTGCAATTTAATGTTCTATCTTCAAGAATTTTTTTTTTTATGCAATTCTTTCTATAAATTTAGCTATCCCTTCATTTGTAGCAAGAATACACAGTTTAGTTGCAAGGTTTTTCATTGTATGTATTCTCCAAAAGTTTCTTGCTGCTCTAGGAAAACAGAATTTGACTTGAGCTGAAGCAAATTCTATTTCAAAATTATGAGAGTCTTTTCCTACATGTGAGTCCTATTAGTACCTCTTTGCAATTGTTATTGCATTTGGACCTGAATGGTCTATTAGCAGAACTTTTTTTTATTAAGTTCATTCACTTTTAAGAACTAATAGGTCCTATCAAACTGGCGCTGACTTCAGATTTCTTTCTCTTAAGAAATCTTTTCTGGATATGTGGCAACTTTGAGATGCTCTGGAAACAAATTTAAAGCACAGCAATATACCCTATCAGTTTATGTGGTGACAAAGCCACTCCTGGAGAACATATGATGCCTGTAACGATGACATCACATTCCAGCTTTTGTGGAAAAGCTGGTGGCCTGAAGTATCCTGGGCTGCATAGCATTAGCAATGCTTAATTTTGAGATGCTTGGTAAGAGGTGAAAATTTATAGCTTTATATTTTGAGGTTTTCAAAACTGTAAAGTCTGTAGATAGGCAAAGTATTCACAGTCTAAAAACAAGAAATAATAAACTTCAAATAGGCTTACGTTAGTTATGTGCTTAGAATGTAGGAAATTTACAAATATTACAAGTATAGTTTCTAGCAAATTGAGTTATGTAAAAATATCTTCTGTGTGGAATTGATGAGCAGTAATCCTGGATAGCTAAGATATTTTCGAGGCATAGTCCTACATGTAGGCACTAAATTAAGTAAAGCATTTTTTGTAATTTTTTGTAATTTTAGTGGAATTGCAAGCACAGTTTTTCTGTGATTTCATCTAACTCTAGCATCTATGTTTAGTTTACTTCAATCATACTCATTTTTCTCAAGCGGAACCACACAGTAACCAAAGCCAGTTTATTAAAATGTTCATGTTCTTCTGTAAGTTCCTAAGCAACTTACAGAACACAAAATGAAAATTATGTAGGGTTTCAAACCAGGATTACTACAGGGAACAAGCAAAGCTTGGTCTTGTGTGGTTGCAAACTTCATAATAATTTCATAATAATAAAATCAGAAGTGTTTAAGGCCTCCTTCTTGCTTTTGAAAGACACTTTCTATGAAAAGGCTTGAAAGCATTTTTATGTCTTACATCTCCTCATCTCACTGCTACAGAAGATGCTGCACCTTGCTGAAACTCTCTTTTGAAAATTTTATTTTGCTTCCTAAGCTACATGAACACTTGCAAAAACTTTATTCAAAGGTTAATACAAGCAGAGCTTGTTGCAACATGGTCATAAAACATGATAAGAGACTGTGATTTTTTAAATAAAATCTTTATTCTGAGTTCAGGATATGTATGAAAGTTTGGAATAACTATTTGGCAAATATTTATGTCTACAGTGATTTTCATATTTGTTTTTTAGAGTTTTATTTTTTGCACAGAACACTTAAATTCTCCAGTTCGTAGTCTTGCTCTACAAATGGCTGTATCAGCCTGTTTTCTAGGCAAAGAATTAGAGCATGGGCACAGGTACAAAAACCAGGAAAACGGGAAACATCTATTTCTTAAGCTTTCCCTGTCAAGGCACTGTTTTGTGTACTGCCTACCTATTGCTTATTGCTTTTGTACACCATTTCTACTCTCCAGTACAGTGACTGATGCATCAGGATTTTAAAACCTTTAAGGGGCCGCTATCATGGTCCAGGCAGATGAGTCCTGTATTACAAAGGCTAGAGGCATGAAGTTCTTTGAATCAAACCTGTGATATTCTTCTGTGTGATCATGATTTTGCACAGCAGCAAGCAGCAGAATGGTGTGTTTCTGCTTATTATCCTAATTAAATCACTCTGTGCTGCCCTATCTTTTCCGATCTGAATTTGACTAGCTGGACTAATTTTGGCTAGGATAGTTAATTTTCTTAACAGTAGCTAGTATGAGACTAAGTTTTGGATTTGTGCTGAAAACAGTGTTGGTGACACCGGGATGTGTTTTTTTGTTACTGCTGAGCAGCGCTTACACAGAGCCAAGGGCTTTCCTAATTCTCACACCACCCCACCAGCGTGCAGGCTGGGGGTGCACAAGAATTTGGGAGGGGACGCAGAGAGGACAGCTGACCCCAACTGACCATACCACATGAAGTCATGTGTAGCATGTAAAGCCAGGGGAAGAAGAAGAAATGGGGGATGTTCAGAGTGATGGTGTTTGTCTTTCCAAGTAACCACTAACACATGATGGAGCCCTGCTTTCCTGGAGATGGCTGAACACCTGCCTGATGATGGGAAGGAGTGAATGAATTCCTTGTTTTGCTTTGCTTGCATGAAAGGCTTTTTTGCTTTACCTACTAAACTCTATAGCTCAATCCATGCATTTTCTCACTTTTATACTTCCAACTATCTTCCTCATCCCACAGGAGGTGGGTGAGTGAGTGGCTGTGTGGGGCTGAGTTGTCAACTGGGGTTAAATGACAACACAAATATACCTCTTCCAGCCATAGCATTTTGTTATGCTTTCTTCTGTTATAGAGCCATTTATAATCAGATATCACTTTTCCTTTCTGATTCATTGGCACAAGCAGAAGAGTCTTGACTTACAGAAATGTATTCGTTTCATAGCCGGTAAACATCTGATCATTGATTTGAACATTGAGAGGGAAAAAAACCTACAAACAACAAACTGTACAAGCACTTAGATATGTCTATCCTTCCATCTCCACAGCCTCAACTTCATATGTTTTCTGTGAGCTGTGCTCAGTCCATCAGTGTTCACTGATGTTCACTCAACGGTGAGTTGGGGGTGATATAGGAAGCTGTGACTCTCTTCCCAACAGCTTTCCCTTGTTCTGTGCCTGTTCTGCTAGCTGGTGCTCATAGTCTTCTGCTACTCCATATGTAACTGTGTCTGTGGCTTTATTTCCTGTTGTCTCTACTCCAATGTGGGTCACTCACAGGCTGCATCCCCTTCAGGGATGTCTCTACTCCCTTCTGACACTAGAGCCAGTCCAAGAACACATCTCCTACTGCAACACATCTCTCTGCAATATGGCTGAACAAAGCACCAGGTGCTGCTCTGATTGGATATACTTTGGCATGCAGTTTTAAAGCTTTTTACTTTTTTACACTGTTGCTCAAATATATTTCAGAGCTAGCTACATTGGTTTCTACCTATCCTCCCACACAGGTCAAAACTGCAGCCTCTTGTTCCTTAAATCTTGTAACTTCTGCCCTTTGCAGACACATACACTATAATAAATTCACTATTACCTCTTGTGGACAAACAAATAGGCTAAGCTAGCTAAGTGTCTCAAGATAAGGCCTGTTTTCCAGACGTGAAAATGTAATTAAATTTATTTTCAAGTCCTTTCTAGCTTTTAAACGTCATTTTTAGGGTATGGACAGCAAATGCAACATGCCATGGCAGTAAAAACTTATTCACAGTGTGTAGAAATGCCAACTTCAGTATTCAGATTTAAAAGTTCACCTACTAGGACATCTGCCATTTTTGTGATTGCTGCTCTGGTGTGTAATATAAGCTGAGGTTGGTGTTTAGTGATGTACATACAATTACCACCACATCTTTCACTTTCTGAAGAAAAACACCTCAGTATTCTTGTGGCAAATGGAGTGTCCTGTAAAGTTCTTTATTCATACTGTTTTATGTTTTCTGCTGCCTGATATAGAAGTCATACGTAAGAAGACTGCTGATCTATTGTTCCAGGCCTTACAAGTGGGGTAAAAACTGTCTTACCCTGCAATTTCAGGTGTGCAAGTAAGTTGCAGGCAATATTCACCTCTATTTTACTTTTTGACAACCAAACCAGGGGGATTAAGGGTGCCTCCTACTAGTCTTATGGGTTCAAACCAGAGCAGCTTTGCATAATATGAAGGTAATTATCCTCTTATAGAGCACAGGAATTGTTTGCTAGCCTTGAACTTCATTAGACAGCTTGCAGTGATCTCAGTTAGCATTAAGCACCAATTATGGGTAATTATTTTTCAGAGATTTAAAAGAAAAGCTATATAGATTATGCTCCAGCTCTGCTTCTGCAGGACCACTTGTAAGTTAAATACCTCTAGTTAAAACATAACAATATAACTGCTAGCTTGGGATGTCCGTGAGCGATAGAGCTGGAGGCTGGTGGAGCATTTCTGTCACCATGTGCTTGCCTCCTGCTCTCTCATGGCCTGGGCACATGCCACATGGGAGAAGCTCCTGGGCTGTCAGGAGATCACTTCACCTCATATCCTTCCTTATCACCAGGAGAACAGAGATGTTGGAAGGACCAACACCACTATGCACGTCTCTAGATTACAGGAGGAATAATGAAAATATAGGATGTTCGCAGGCATTTCTTTTATTCTCCCTGTTACCTGAATTTTGCCTTTTTCAGTCAGCTCAGTGCTCTCAGGATAGGTGAAACCCATTTTCCTACAGCTGCTCCAGTTAAAACTAAAGAAATGAAATCACGTCTTCCAGTGGCCTGCTTCACAACCTCCTGGAACTTGCTAATTGGCTTTGCATAATTATTGCCCTAGTTGAAATACATTTACTATTAGATGCAAGGTTTATGTAGGTCATCTGGTTTCCTGGAAAAGTTGGGCAGCACTCAGACATGAAACCAATCTACCCTAACTCTGACCTTTCTCATTTGCTAACATTGAAGCTCTGCCATGAGAAAGCTGGCTTAATGGAAAATATATCTTTAAAACATTGTGATCACTAAAGTAGGAAAACTAATTTTAATATATTCAGACCTTTAATGCTGTGTGAAATAACAGCCTTCCTTTGCATGTTCATTCCAGGCAGTAATTGATATATGTGCTGTCATGTATTTGTCTACAAAATTTGACACCCTCTGGTAAAGTACAGCCTCAAGTTTCAAGTTTGGACTGCATGTGCCTGTAAATAGCTATCCAGCTTGGCTGTACATATGGTTACATTAGATCCATGTAAACGTGCAAAATGGATATTGTTTTAATTCTAGACCTTGGTTTTCATCTTTTTCTTTTATTATTTAAGATAATCTCCTGTACTGTTTTCCCATTTCTCCTCTGAATAGGAAATTAAGCCATAGTTTAACTGTTTTAAAGATAAAATTAGATCTATCATTAACCTGTTTTGAGATCAAATGGAAGAAACTCAAGTGCTTCAAGATCTCAAGCACCTCAGTAGCAGAGGAATTTCTTTGAAATAGTAGAACTTAATTTTCTATTGCTTCCTAAATCTATTAACATCTAATCTTTTAGTTTGCATTTGAGAGAGGAAAAAAAGTCCTTATAAATACTGAAAACCTGTTTAGCCAGTTGTTTCACAGTTTTATTTTCTCCAGTTAACTTTTTTTAAAATTCAAATATGGTCTTTCCCTAAGTATTTTATCTTTGACTATAGCAGCATTTCACTTAGGTGAAATCCTCTTTGGCTTGCTGGAAAGGGACTCTGTTGTTACTTATATGACAGAGGAGCACTGAAGGTCCCTTTCCTTCACTGGCAATTTGAGTGCTGAAGGGCTGAGAGTCTGTGCAATTATGTGCACAAAAGTAATGCATCAAAGCAGGGATCATTAGAAATCTAGATACATGGCTAGTTAGGCTACCTATCATACATAGCAATTTACAAATTTCCTTCTGTGCCAAAGTACCAGCCAGAATCCTTGTATGCACACATCAGGATCCTAGTAAATTATACTGAGAGCAATCAGATAATGTCGTTAATATGACTCACTTCAGTGCAATTTCGTTGCTCCTCCCTGTCTGATTAATTACAACCAAATTGCTGTTGCCAGCAATGATTAATTTACAAGTTGAGATGCACAGTAAATGAGCTAAGCAAAGCTGAGTTGGCATTGCCCCTCATTTAAGCAACTGTGCAAGGGATCACAATTCAAAGTTAACCTTGTGATCCATTACTGCACTGGCATAAAAAATGGCTAGGTTGAATAGCTTCAAAATTATAATTTATTTTTCTGTGATAGCTGTTTAGAAAAAAAAAAAAAAAAAAAGGTTTCGTTTAGCTAAATGAGAAAACAAAGAGGGTGAATCAGACTTCCACTGTGAAATTTCAAATACTTGATTAGATAAAATAAAAATCCCAAGCCTTTGATAGGGAACTGAAGATGACGACCATATTCTTTATGAAATCCCTGAAGTTATCTTTAAAAAAAAAAACACTGAAAACAATAAATACATTCAATAACTGATTTTCCTTTAATGATACTAATAAATCCAGCCTCTAGGAACCACAATTACTTCCTACATTGTACATAAGTCAGATCTGCTGTCTGTATTAAGGGCTGTGTTTGAATGTAACGTTACTGTGCATTACTGAGTATTTGAGCATCTTTCATGTATAACCAACAGAAGTAGTGAATTTGACAGTCTTGCAGAGCATTACTCTAAAAAACTTACATATTTTGATCCCACCTGATGCAAATTAACTCAAAGAAAAACTCCCTTCTGATTATGAAGGTCTCACATCAATCCACAAACCACTGCACTGGAGACAATGTCACTTAGCTCCCTTGCAGATTCTACTCTTAAAAGTTGCTGGTTTAGTACCTGCCATACTGCCTGAGGGGAGTGTCTAGATGACCACCTCATGCTTCTGAGTGTTCTATGGCAGTTTGAAGGTAAAGGGAGCAATACTAGGACGAAGACCAAGAAAAGGTCCAGGACAGATTAAATTGTAGTGTCATAAATATTCAAGAGCCTAGTGAAAAATACCAAAAACTTTGGAAGCAGCTGGGGCAACAGCCATGTGTCCTAGTCAGCTCCTGCTCCTCTTCCACTCCTTTTTCAAAACTATCTGCCCAGATAAGCAGATAGTCTTTAGACCAAGAGTTGCTATGTCCCATGGGAGATTCCTAACCCCTGTGCTGAGAAGCTGATAACTCCCTGACCCAGTGGATACATATTTCCTTATTCAAACAGCTCCAGTAATCACCATAAAGAGATCTCATAAAAAAAACAGCTCTTGTTTAGTGCTAGAATCAGACAAATGATCTGACCCTGTATATTTTATACCTTGGTAAGTGTATAAACTCTCAATCTGTTAGGTCTTTGGGGATAGGTGGGTTACACAGAGGTTTCCTTCCTCCCTCTGTCTCTCTGACACAGACACATGCACACTGTTTTGAAATGTCTGAGATTCATCCCAGCACAGAAGGGAAAAACTTAAATTTCAACAGTTATGTGGGAGAGGAAGGCTATTTCCCATGTACCTCTAAATCAAATGCCAAAAAAGGTGCAAACATTGAGTACAAGCAAATCAAACTATAACCAACCTTCTACCTGTGGTTATCAGAAACTATGCCTTCCTAATTACAGATACTCTTTCTAATATAACAGCTTACACAGTTGAATATAGACGGATGCAGTATAGAGGGACATACAGAATAAAGTTTAAAAATGTCTTAGAATAGCATCATCTAGGTTAAGACTGGGTAAATTTGAGTAGCAAGGTAGAAAACTATTTAAATTGAAAACGGAACTTCACTGCTCAGATACTGTTAATGACTTAAGTGACCTGTAATACCCTTAGTGACTCCCCTCAGATAATTTTTGATGGCCAAGCAATGTATATCCCATGTCCTTATAATATAGATATAATGCACCAGTTTTGGCCTTATGAAACTCCTCTGAAGTAAACAGAACTGCACAGAACATTAAAGATTATTTGGATGTTGTCAGCACACATAGCCTATGCTAAATTTTCAAGGTCTCATTTTTATTGTTGCAAAAAAAAATTTTTTTTTTCTTTTGTAGCTTTTTTGCTGCAAAACAGGTAAGATATTTAATCCAATTTGTGTTACATTTTGTAAAGACAGAGTATGTGAGCTTGTTGAAGTGAAAATAGGGATGTACTCAGAAACCATGCCATGTATTGTAGAAATCTAAGATGTATGCTGGCAATATATGACCTTAGTAGACTCTTCACCCTTATGTGTATTGCAGGGATAAAGAACTGTTGTATGAACTCTGATCTGTTAATGCTAGCCTCTGGATCTTTAAATTTAGTCATAATGTCACTAAAAATAGTCAGGTTTTTGTGTTACATCAGATTAAATTACCGGCACTTATTAGCAGAGTGATGAGCCAGTGAAAAGCCAGCTGTGTTCAAGAACATCTGGATGATTTTAATAACAGGGTTCAAGAAAATGTACATATCAGGTATTATGACCTGCATGTAGGAGAGCAATTCATGTGCTTATCTTTAAATTCTTTCAGCTCAAATAGAACAAAGAACAATTGTATTAAGATTACTGAAATTAAAATCCTTGTTTAAAGCTCAAGTGTTTTTTCTGTCTAATTTTATGATATCCACATTACAATTTAGACCTTGTTGACCTCTTGGGGCTATTGCAGAGGCCATCTGTATAGCTTTGCTAAGGAACAGGCTCTGCTGTGAACAGTTCGTTACACAGAGCTCCTTGAACAACTCTCTCTTTTCAAATCCTGGTGCTATTTTCAAACAGGATAGGAATTATGCCCTTTCCTATGGGCTGTAGACTTACTGTTTTCCCACACAAGCTATTTGCTGCTTTCAAATTAGGTACACATTTATAATTCTCAAGTCACTCTATTTTCTGAATCTGAAGTGGGTGAATATAAGGTGCCCTCTGCACACACTGGGTAGTCTCAGTAGGAATGCAATAACGGAGAGAGAAAGATTCAAGTGGGTATGTACTAGCATCAGATGAATGGCCCTTTTGAAGTAATACAATATTCATAATTCATTTCTTTCACTATAGTAACTACGCAAAAGAAACACCACCACAAATGGCTTCCGGTTCCAGTACCTTTGCAAGGTACACCTTGCAAAAAGGCTAAAGATTAAGTTCATAATAAATATACATTCTCATATAAGCAGTCAAGACTGAGATAAAGAACTTTCATTTCCTTATCACCTCTGCCAGAATCACAGCTTTGGATGTCAAATGAAAGGCTGCCCCAGGGTCTGCCATGTACGCTGAGATTACTGTAACCTGTTCTGTAAAACATGGCCTTCCAGTCCAAAGCACTATCAATTTGGCACCCTTCAAAGGCTTTAAACCCTATTTAAATTAAAACAGGTTCATAATATTTCTCCTGAGATTCATGTAAGATGCAGACAAAAAAGAATGAACAGCCATTCTGGATACCAAAAACACCACATACTAGTGTCCTCTTCTTGGGAGCTCAAGGAAGTTGAGAACATGTTGGAGTTATGCCAAAATATTTTTCTTTTCTTCTTTATGATACAGCAACACTACGCACCTTTTTAGCAATCTATAGAATTATTCTATAGAATAATATAGAATATAGAATATATAGAATAATATAGAATTATTCTATAGAATAATTGTGTAAGCAAGCTGAGCTTGAAGTGGTGAGCATTACTTTCATGTATGAATGGTCCATAATGCATGATTTCTTCTAGAGGAGGAAGTTTACCCAGATTTAATATTAATTCTGGAAAAAAAATGCAAGATTTTTCTCTTTGTCCTGTCTCTCAGAGGAAAAGTTCATTTTTACAACATCAGCAGCATAGGGAAGCTGCCTGTGTCTGCTTTTCTCATAAGAATCCAATGAAATGTCTGTTTTAAAGAGCACAAAACTGTGATTGTTAAACAGGTGATGCTTAGGGAGATTGCAGATTCCTTTTGAAGAACAATAATGCTATAATTCTGTTATTAGCATTTGCAAAATTATTCTTATCTTTTATAGTAAACCAATCAGGCTGGCTCCAAAGATATAAACCAACATTTTATTTCAACTTCTGTATCCAATGAGCAATAGTACCATGATCCAGCATCCACAGGTAGTATTAGTACAGTGGTCTGTTACTTTGTAGCCAAAGGCTTATCCGAGTCCTAAGTACTCAGGTAAGTCTTCATATTCCTCATGCAGCTATCTCAGTGGATATCTGAGAACCTTCCATCCTAACATTGATATTGATTTTTTTTGTTGTTTTTTTTTTTTTTTTTTTTTTGACAGAGAATGAATGTATACTATTGAAATAATATAATGAGTACTCTATAAAACTATTACTGGAAACTGACTCATAAACAGCACAACTCATCTTACAGGACAAATTCGAATTTGTTTTTGTTCCTTTTTGTCACCAATATCTAGTGAGTTTTAAGTCTCACTGGTTTATTATGGTTTCCTGAATGTAATAAAAATGTTATTTTTATGTGGAAAATAGTTCAGTATAATCAAACTTTAAAATAAGTATGCATTTCATTAACAGCAAGTTTGTACTGCAGTATTGAAAGTTACGCAACTTCAACATTTTTCTTAAAAATATGTTAAATAAACTCATTTTACTCATGTAAGGTACATACATTTTTGCCTTTTACTACAAGTACTGTGTAAAATTGATTTGAAAACAAGTACCCAAGTTCATTTATAAAACTCTGGTGTTTAATGGCAAAGTTGAAATCTTTCATTTATTTTTAAATTTAGGTTAAAGTTTAAAGAAGAAGACTAAAGAAACCGTTTCGTTTCTGTTACCTTATGCAGTAAAGCCTTTCCTTTCCGGTTCAATGCTAATTCAAGTGAAATTTCAGGTTAAATTCTTGTAGTGTTTTTCTTTTTTTTACCCCAAACAAAAAATGTGTTCACACACCCCTAACTGTGAGATTATGTAAACATACAGAAAACATAATAGTAAATACATGGATACTGAGTAATGTAACAAGATACATGGTAAGGTGTGCTGTTAAGAAATATAAGACTTGAGGCTTGGAAAACTAAGTATCTTGCAATACCACATTGCAAGATATTTGTATATTAGACCATTTAGTTCTCTATTACAGTAGACCACTTAATAAAATATAAAAATGTGTGATATTTGTATTCTGTTGGTTGGCATGAATATTAGTTCTAAAGTATATGTAATTGTCATAATCCTTGGGGTCCTAAGACTTAGATTCAGTCTTTTCCAGAAAAAATTCTGCATAAAACTATTCTTTTAAAATTAACTTACACTCACCAAACTTACTGAGTTTTTGATCTTTTTTTATTAACTGTGTCCTCCACCAACAGTCTTGATGTCATATTTAAGATACTAATATTGTAGGCATGAGGAAAATTTTCTACATTATTAATGCAGAACCTTTTCCTCCCATATGCAATTTCACCACACCTGCTAGGCCAGTTATATATGACATTCAAGTCTTCGCTGAAGCTGATGAACCTTATGTTTTATTGATTAAGTTAGTTATCTGTATTAGGAATTTTTGGAGATACTATTTCTTCTGAGGTTTTTGGGTTTGTTTTGTTTTGTTTTGTTTTGTTTTTCCCCACATAAATGGGTGGAAACTCTATTAAGGCCCTGGAAGACATTGAATTTCACATTCATCAGCCTGTGTTACTCCACTGTCTTTTCCAATAATAGTGGCAACTATACATTCCCCTATTGCATACCTAGGAAAACCAAAAGAGGAGAGATTTAAGGGCCTGAATGACTCCCATTTGAAATTAACAAAAGTGAGTGGTTTTTAATAGAAATTCCTTAGACCTGTGCCTGCAGGAATAAAAAGAAGCATTTCAAGTAATTTGATTTTGTTACACATGCCCTTTTATTAAAGTTATAACTCACCATCTGAAGTGGTTTTTTTCTGCCATGCTTAGCAGCAGACTGAAACCTCTCCTTTCTTTAGAAACTTACGGTTTATTGTAGCCTGTTTATACCCAGACTTTGTTCCTCTCAGGCCTGACTTCACTGTTTACAAACATACTGTCTTCCCACTTCCACTTAAATGGCTTCAAAAGGGATCAGACACATTGACAAAAGAAAAATCTTTCTAGTGCTAGTAAATACTAGGATGCACAGACCAGCTCTGAAGAAGCCCTTGAGCCCCTCAGCTGCTGATAATGAGTGAAAATGCGAGAGAGAGGATGCCTGTTGCTCTCATCTTTCCAGCCTTGCTGGCTTTGGAGGCTGTCAAGTACAGAGCAGTGGGCTGGACCCAGGCAGACCTCAGATTTAACACTGTACATCTGTTTTTATGCTGTTAAATATTTCTTTATTAAATGCTCAGTCTTCAGTTTCAGAGCTCCCGTATTCAGAACAGCACTTCTTCACCTCACAGAGAAGGCAAACTTAGTTCTTGATAGTTACAGCATAAATATTCCCTATTAGCACAGATTCGCCCCCACCCCAGGAGCCCATGCAGAGATACAGTATGCTGCAGTCTTTCTTGTACACATGTAAGGAGTTTATTGCACTGATGTTTCAGCAGGGTCAGCAAGAATTTGAAACTGAGAGTGGCCAACCTGTAGGTTGACTAGAAACCAAAGTGGGAATCATCATTGTCTTCTTTTACAGCAAAGGCCAGCATGAATAATGTGTACTTCTAATACTGTCATGGTGCCTGACGAATCAACAGCTCTGCATGTCCATAGAGCTTGGGACTTTCTGGATTGGTGGAAAACAGGTGTGCTTCAAATTCAGATGTGTGGTTTTGTGCTTGTTTACTTTTCTTCTTCCTCCTTCTGCTATTTCTCTGTAGAAGATATGAAAAGAAGCGAACAAACCAGCCAATGGGCAGGTATCACATTTCAAGATATTTCTAAATGCTGCTACCAAGACAATCTGGAGGGAAAAATGAAAATCATGTGTTCAAGCTTCTCCATTGCTTGTAAAAGTAATAAAAAAGTAAAATTCTATGTCTTTTCTAGTGTTTGGTTTAGTCTTGTGAATTTTGATCACAGCAGTGAACAGCTTTGACATAATTCACTTTAGGCAGAGGTTTTTTTCATTTTATTTTATGTGATTAGACCAAAGGCACACTGCCCATAATCAACCTAAATATCATTCTATGCCTTTTGCTTTCTGTGTAACACCATGGCACCTGTACCTGTAGTGATGGAATGAAACTCTTCCTGATGTATGAAAGGGTTGCTTTTTTAGAGTTCGAGGTGGGATTTACCTGTAGTCTGTGGGTGAGCATAAAGGAAATGAGACCTTTTTTCTTATTTTTTGCATTGCCTCAGCCAAGGATATGTCAGGATCTGGCAGCCCTTGATAAAGTGTGGTTCAGACTCCTAGCCAGCATCATTTAAAGTGCCAGAAGATGGGGGTTTGTGAATAAGAGTATAGTACACAAACAACACAGAAGCCATGAAAAATAAACAAGGGCTGAAAGTTAATTAATTTGCTGTAGGTATCCTAATCTATTGAATGCTGTTTTGGGAGGAAAAAAGAAAAGAATCCTCCAAAAATGACATTTTAAAACAAGGCCAACAGACACATACAGGCAAAGAAAAAGAAATTTTCCCCTGGTCCTTCAGATCACTGTCTCCATACTAACATAATTTCAGCAGCTGACTGAGCTGTGGGATGCTCCAGAGCCAGTGATGTGGCATCCTGACAGCCCTTGGCACTAAGATTCTTCAGTGAATGTGATCCAGCTAAGCCTGGCAAACAGCGCTGACATTTGATTTCACATGCAATGTATAGTGGAGGCTGTGTGTGTATTCTCTTTTCTAGGAAAATGATTTTATGACTTGGCATGCATTAGTACATATGATGAGCAACAGGAACACAACATTAATAAACAGGCATCTGTCATAATCCAAAACTTGTTACCGCATCTTCTGCAGTGCATGGCTTCTTTTTATTTTCTTCAAGATAGTATTTAAAACTAATAGCAGCAACTAATGGTTATAAAAAGACAAATGTATGCATTTTTATCGTGACTGTGGAGGAGCAAAAAGGAATGAAAGAAAGAGAGACCATATGTGTAGTATATTTGTTGTTACAGCTTGCACTGATTAAAACTGTGTTTGTCGTATTATACATCATTGTACTGTAGTTGTAGTAAATGTTCCTTGTAATGCATTTTCAAGTACAAAAATTGCCTCAGAAAAGAGCATTTAGGAAACTAATTCTATTGAAACCAATGAAGTGTTGACACATTGCCTGATGTGGATTTGTTTAAAGAGGCGTATTTTAGCTTATAAAAGTACAGTCCTTAAGGCAAAAAATCAGTGACTGCTTGGTATAGTGACTGAGAGAACACTGCAACAGTATGTTCAGCAAGAAACCCCTCATTAATCCTTTCCTGTAATTCTACTCTATTCACCTTCCCCCTTGCCTGACTCAATAGAATTTAAAACCTGCTGTCAGCACAGTAACTAACCCAGAACCCATTCATTAATCAGTCAAGGCATTTGAAATGTTTGCTGATTTGTCCATGAATGGGAACACAGTGGACTGAGGAAAGCTTTTTACCTCTTGTCAGTTTAATTGCTCCTGTATGATGTGTTCAAGCATTAGGAATCATCAGGGGTTTTGACACCCTTGTCTGTTTGAATAGCCACGGCATTTCACTGCACCCAGCCCCCAAGAAAACCCGAATGTTTGCAGCTGAGAGGATATATGCATCACTTACTAAAAGCTGCTTATTCACATCAAACTGGGCCACTGGCACTCCCAGAAAACTTCTGGTGCCTGAAGCCTTTGCTACAATTACATATAAAAAAGCAGGCATCCTGCTGTATCCCAAAAAGTCCTCCAATGTGACAGAATTAAGCAGTGTAGTGATTAGAGGAGGAGACAATTAATTCAGTGACTCAGCTGTTGCCAGAAGGATGCATGCTACAATTTTATAGAGCTTCTGTTGAATGGACAAAAAAGGCAAACAACAGTTTGCAGATTATTTATATGGCACCTGGTAACTACTTCCTCAGTAAATGGCCTTTCAAGGCTCAAGAGTCAGTAACACAATTGCAAGCAAGATGCTCAACTGGACTCTCAAGAAAATGTGTATATGTCAGATATTTGCTTGACATAATGTCCTGGTTTGGCCAGGACAGGGTTAATTTTAGTGGAGCCAGGTTATTCTACACCATGCGGATGTCATGCCCTGGGGGGACAGTTTGCATTTGGCTGTTGTTGGAGGGTGAGCTCCTCCCTCCTGTTTTCTGTTATCAACCTTTTTTGGTATTGTTCCTTTATCACTGTTACTGCTGGGTTTTCTTTGTTAACTGCAAGTACTTATTATATGTTGTTTTCTTATATAAATATATATATATTAAACCTTCCTTATCTCAACTCAAAAAGGCACTTTTAAACCTTCTTTTTCTTTGTCCGCGACCCACGGCAGAGGGAGGGGGCGGGGAGCGGCGGCGCAGCCATGTGGCTCGGCTACCCCGCAGCCACAGCTCTTACTAAACCAACACACACTAGAACTGTTTGTTGTTCACATATGAGAAAGGCAGCAGGGTACACTTGAACATCTGTGATGAAGCTCAGAGGGCTGCTCCTTTCGGCAACACTGTGCCAGGTTTTTGTATGTATCCTCCCTCATGAGTAGTAGTCTTTTTTAACTGATGGGCGCTTTTGTTGTTTGTGGCTTTGCCATCAGCAATAAGGAGCTAAGGGGTAAAAAAAAAATATTATTTCTATTCTTGGTCAAATTATTAGCTGATTCAAGAGGACTTTCCCTTCTTTGACCCTTCAACTTCTTTACTCTCCTTCACAAACATTTCTAATTTTTTAACCACAGCTCTTGCTCTGAAAGCTTGTCTTTACACTCTACATAAAGTTGTAAGCTTTGTTACCTATGGTACAATGATGTTCACACATATGTAACCTCAAATGGCCCCCAGCCTGCAATAACAGCATTGTCCAACATCAATGGCTCATAAAAACCACATTGCACCGATGGATCACTGAGACAAGTCAACAAATGTGATGCTACCAATAGACCAAATAAATCAAGAGGGTAATTCCTCGCATCTCAAGGGAACTCCTCTCAGGCTGAACATGACTCAAAGTCTGAAAGTCCTCTCTAGCATGGCACAAAGTCAGCAGACAGGCTCTCAGCTGCCTAAGCATCCATAACTCTGAGATTAGGAGTACCTTTCACCTCACCTGCCCTGACAGTTGCGTGCATTAGACTGCAGATGTTCTTGTCTCTTTTGAGCCTGGATTCTTGACACTGCTTTCATAAACCTCAGGCAATTGAGAAAGATATTTCTGATTAATTCAACCTATGCCTTTCTAACTTCCAGTGCCAGAGGCACTACTTCCGCTAATTATTGTCAAGCCCCATGGTAAGGAGTTTTTGCACTGCAGTTTAGAGTTTCATGCTGATCCAGTTGACATTGCTTGGATCAATTTGACCCTCTACTGCAGCTCTTCTCCTTTGATCCAGAGCAGTTTGTAATTTGACCCATTCAGATGACTTTCTATAATAGCCCTAGCAAGACAAAACCAAATCAACTCCATTTATCTTAATGGGCTTTTTTTCAGACATGAGGCCTTGCTGATCTTTTGTAAGAAGAAAAAGGAATCTGTGTATCTGATGGGCTTTGAAATACCATCTGGTGTTTAATGTTATTGTGCTCTGTTCTCATAGTGCTGCACTGAATCATATCTTAAAAGTTCAACAAGCATTCACTCACAGCCACCATTCAATTTGATTGTGTAATTATCAAAGATTCGGATTTACCAAACAGCCTGCAAACAAAGCAGATTTTACAGAAGCTTCTCCCTGAGGCTCTGCTAGCTGAGAGGAGTCCAAGTGTGAAGCCTGTGTGCCTTACATCTTTAGCTACCATTTGGATGCACAGCAATCCTGTTCAACCTCTAAAATTCTTGTCTGAGACATAAGCATAGGTGCTAAAAGAACTGGAAGGTCTTTTATTAGAGATGTGTGAATCTCTTAAAGGCTGAGTTTTTGAGACCCTACCTATTTAGAGGTGACTAAACTACATTTCCAAAGACCCTGCACCCCGCCTCTTGAAATGATACTTCAGGGGTTTTTTAGTACTTCTCTATTTATTCAGTATTTACAGTATTTTAGTGAAAATTAAAAAATACAAGTATATTTTGTTTTCTAACTGAAGAAGCTTGTGTTATACATAGGAAAAAAGCTCTCCCTCTGAAATGAGATTATCCACCAACAAGTGACCTACATATGATAGACAGCATATGTAGCTTTAAATGCTGTTCTCTGCTCCTTCCTTTTTAATATATTTTTTGTTTCAGCAGTCTCTAGATGGAGTCTTGGCTTCCTTGAAGCTGGTGGCACAGTGCCCAGTGACTTCAATAGGGTCAGGATTTCACCTTCTGTGTATTTAGTTTTCCAGTCGGTTTACTCTGAACTCCATTTTTGATTGCTTTTTTTCCTTTTTTTTCTGTGCCCTGTATCTGCTTCTTTCATTCTTTTTTTCCCCTTCCCCCACCTTTACTGAAGCGTGGTGTGAACCAAAGGACTTCTCAAATGAACTTACAACCTGTCATCTCAAAGAAGTTGTTTCATAAGCTAGAAACACAAAATTCTAATCCGTATCTTTAATAAAAAATGTATGCCTACCATGTTTCTGTCATTGTACATGTAGTGTCCCTATATTTATATTTTTATAAATTATAAATAGAGGTAGATGTGTATTAAAAACTTATTATTAAAATTAAAATATATGTAGCAAAATAATTTTCTTTCATATATAGTTAATTTAGTAGGTTTACAAATGCTAAAGCTCCTTTATGCAAATAATTATCCATTAATCTTTTAAAGGTACTTTAATTCCTGATCTTGTGCTTAAAGCTTTCAGGAAAACAATACGATATTCTGGTTTTGTTTAATAATGTTTGGAATGCTTTTGTATGAGACACGATTGTGGAGCATTTTTTCATAATATTCATAAACTATTTCCCCCAGACTGCATTTTTGCTGTTTGAGTAAATGATCCATCCTTTACTCATTGTGTATACAGACAGAAGATCTGCCTTTGATTGTTGTTTTAATAAACTGGAAGTCTGCCAATGTTCTCTGGGAAGAGGAAGAATGCATTAATGATAGTGCTGTGAAGCTCATCCTTGTTTGGTCTTACACTAAATTTAACCCCCACTGGTCATTTTTTATACTGAAATGGCTACTCAGTCTAGCCAAACAGCACAGTAATCACTGCTGTGATTTGGAACTGAGAAACTTTTACAAGTGCAGAACATGGCACGTTTGAAATTCTTCTTATGGCACTTAGAGGATGATGATTAATGAATTGGTTACCTATAAAAAAGCTTCAGTTTGTCTTATCTATCAAAATGCTTCTCTCATGTTGTCTGGTGCAGGACAGGATTTATGGTAAAGGGAAACCTGCCATTCGTCCATATCTAAATTTATCAACTCCACACATTCATGCAAATAAAGTTAAATGACAGATTTGCAGCTATCTGGAGATTAAAAGAAGAAAAAAAAAAGAAGAAGAAAAAACAGTGAGAAATTTTGAACTGCCAAAACAATGTTCTTAAAAAAATGAGTTATTTTCTTCCAGCCTCTTGAACTACTGAGTGTTCTTTTCCTAGGAACTATTTCTTATTAAAACTAAGAAATTACCAATGAACAAGAGACTTTGTTAATAAATGCTTAGTAAATTTTTTTAATGGTTTTATTTTTTTCTGTAGTTCATCGGAAGTCATCTGTAGTATATCTGATAAGGGTCACAGATTTATATACAGAGAACCTGTAATTGCTCTGCTTTGTTCTCCAGCTCTTAAGCTTTCATAGAGAAACCCACCTGCACTTTGCATAAAGCATGCTTCTCTCCATCTGTCAGGCAGGGAATTCTCCTTAGGAAAGCAGCAAATGCAGGAAGAGGAGAGGAACATATGGCCTGTCTTAGTCTTCCCACCCCTCCCCCTGTTACTTTGTGATTGCTCTCTCTCATGCATTTACATTTTAAAAACAATTTGTATAATGTTTTATCATTCTTAGAACACTAGCTAGGGATTGCAGATGTGCCAATTTCTGCCATGAGGTATACATTACGTTATGGTGATTGCCCAAAAGGAGGGGGCTTGCTTTATGTCTCGCTACCTGGTAGGGAAAGAATAAGGCTTATTCCTTCTATTTCAGAATTAATTAAACCTTTGTGACTTAGAGATCTGTGAGAGCATGAAATAGGCATAACAGCAGAATTTTTGAGCTCCTAATATCTTGCATATTGCAACCAACAGACATTTCTGAGATAAGAACACGTTTTTCACACAAATATTTTGTCACTTGCTATGATTTCTGTTCAGTTTCCCAGTCATGTGGAAAGCTGGCTTACATATCATGCTATAACCTCAGGTTTCCCAATGAGATCAACAGCAGTAACTTGATAAATTTGTGTCCTTTTCCCCTTTGCCATGTTTGCTCACATCATTGCCAACTTATCAACCAACACCCAAAAACATTCATTACCGAATAGACAGCTTGATTTTTTCTGTTGTACTAAGCTCAAACACAAGCAATAGCTCCCTCAGGAAGAAAAAATTGTGTTTATTTTTGTCCAAGACTGTTGGATGTAATCAAATTGAGTGAAATTATGTCCTTGGGCCTAATTCCAACCACCCATTGTACAGATGCTTCATCTATTATTAAGGTCAATGCAAGTTCTGTGTTTGGAGATTTATGCTATGAAGGCTTAGAGTGACCTCCAAAAACTTTTACGCCATCATTTTTTTAAGCCATTCTCTATGTTTGTTTCTTTTATTATGTTCTTGAATTACTCTATTATGTTCTTGAAATTTGCTGGCTTTCAAGCAGTCCAGAAGGTTTGTGGAGTGTAATGGGAGCAATTTTTTTACTTGAATCCCAGATGTGCCAACTGAGGGTTGTGCTGTCCTGGATTTGCCGTTCATAAACAAGAAGGAACTGTTTTGGATTCTTGTTTTAAGGATCTATTGAAGGAAAGGTTGTTACTTTACTGAAAATAGGATATTTTCAAAATAACTTGTTGTATTTGCTTGTGGAAATACAGAATTGCTTAACTATGGCAACAAAGTCATCAAATTCAAGGAACGAGTCAAGCATGAGAAAAAAGGGGGAATCTCAACATCATCTCACGTACCTTTCAATCCTGACCATTCCATGCCCTTGAACAAATTTAAAAACAAAAGCTGAAGCCTAGTAATGAGAAATTCGCATTCAACCCACTATTAAATTAGTCAAGCTTGACATCTAAAGTGCCTTAATGGGTGTAATTAAGTCCAACTTGTCTTTGCTACTTTCTCAAATGTGTAATAAAAAGGGTGAAATAACATACTTAGATGTACTCATTTTCTGAGGTGAAAACAAGAAAAGTTCACAGAGTTGAATTATATTATAATACCAATATTTTTACTGAAGTAGATTTATGTGCTGTTGCTGTTCTCTCTCATGCCCTGATGATAGCAGTTGCATGCCCTTCCAGCATTCCTCCTCCTCCAGTTTCCATACTCAGTTATTATCAAATGCTTCCATCTTGTTTAAATAACATGATACTTAACCCTTGTTTGATGTTGGGAATGTAAGGTTGCTGAAATTACAACTAGGAGGATATGAGAGTGTGTATGGATACGTATTCAAAACCTTTAACTTAAGAATTATTCGCCCAAATAACTGAGTTCCAGTCAGTTAAGCCTATGGCAAATTTTTTGCTCTAAAGCTCTGATTAAATTAATAATAATTAACCCAATATATTATAAATGATGTATATAATGTTGCTAATGCTGTTTTGTTAGGGATATATGATATCAAAGGTATGGGCTTTTTCCTAGTTAGATGTGTGTTAGATCTTAGTGATTAATTTTAAATTGTGTATTCTATTGTGTATGTAACAGGTAAGTAAAGAACACAAAGATAAGAAGTGTGGCTATCTTTGCCAGAGGACCATGGGGTGTTTGGCAACTAATTTGGAGAGCAAAGAGTTGACTGAGTTCCATCACCCCTCATGTGGTTCAGGTTGTCTTGTGAGAGGGAAAGGAGGTTTGCTGCTAGGCAAAGCTGTCATTCCAGGACTTTCAGGATGCATCACACCAGAAATTGTTCAGAGGAGGCAGGGGGGTGCAGGCCCCTTCCAGCTCCTTTTTCTCTGTCAGACCTCCCTTATCTTCAAGGGAACAACCTTACAACCTCTTGAGCCCATTGCAGAAGTCACACAATGTAATCAGATTTCCTGAGAAGCCTGAGCTGAGACTTTGAACATTATATTTGGCTGGATGGAAAAGAGCTGGATCAAATAACCTGGTCAGGAGAGCCAAAGGAAAAGAAAAATATTTCCTTCTAAGAGGGGAACAATAAAACACCTGGACTACAGAGCAGAGAGGAAGGTTGTTTTGGATCACATATTGGTTAAAACCTGAGTTCTGCTTTATGTGAACTCTCATACTTGAGTGTTCCATTTTTATCCAGTCTCTATTTTCAATTAAAAATGAAAAAGTAAGAAAAAGTAGAGTGCAGTTCATTTTGCAAAACAGCTTTTGTGGAGTTTTTCTTTTGCAAAGAACATGAAATACAAAGAAAGCTCAAGAACAGATTGCAGCTGCTATCTAAAAGCCTGTAAGGCCACAGCTTGCCATACACACGGTGAAAACAGTTCATATCAAAGGGATACAGAGAAAAGGTGCACTAATGTAGCTTTTATAGTCTTTGCTGTATATTCTGGTATGAAGGAAAGATCCTTTTTCCTGTGACTGGCCCACTCCTACAGTGTTGTACCTTGCTAGTATCAATTAGCCTTATTAAGTATGTGGTATATAAGTGTTTATCAATCGGCACATAAATTATTTGATGTTTCATAGGCTGGCATGTCACTTGTAAGGGACAAGTAGAAGTGTTTTACTCCCTCAGAGTTTGCTTTTCCTTCCCCACTGGCTAAGGTTAAAGAACTCAAATCGAATACGTTCTCCCTATTGTTTTGCTCTTCATTTTAAATTGCCTGCTTCTCTGCTTGCTACTATTTAAGCCTCCTGAAATGATTAATTCTCTGCTGCCTACAGCTGTGGCTAATTCACCTAGAAGACTCTACTTCTGACAGCTACAAGAGGGTATATCTGAGCCAAAGAAAACAGATCATAAAAGTAAACAGGCACAGGACCCAGTACTTGGATTCACAGTGGACCTAGTCTTCTGGTAGGCTGCTGAGGTGGGAAGACAGCTGTGTTCTGAGTCAGACTCTTGCAGAAGAAAAATGTTTAAAAACATGGAGAAATCAGATTATTAAATAAATATTTGCCTAGTCTCAGAAGTTGGCTAGACTTTAGTGGCTACTTTTGTTTTCTGCTTTTTTTTACTCTTTGAAACACTGTTTTACTCCTCATGAACTCTCGATGGAAGGAATCTACCAATATTAATTCCACATCATTGTTTGCTAGAATACTCCAGTCATTGCTTAAACTAGGTGGGAGTTATTATATAATGTGGAGGCTGCAAAAGAACATGGAGCAAGATATTTCTAAAGTTTTGCAACACAACTGTTGAGCGAAAACCACTTTTTTGTAAATACTCTTTTCCTGACATGCTTTTAGTTAATTGCTGATAATTTATCTAGCTTTAGACAGTGCACCTGAAGAAAATAATTATCCTTAACAGCTCTAAGAAATCCTTCTTAAATAAGTATGAGACCACATGTGAAGACTAGTTGTGGTTAGGTCACTAA
The DNA here is from genome assembly GCA_032159205.1 of Eurystomus glaucurus suahelicus. Lineage (NCBI taxonomy): Eukaryota > Metazoa > Chordata > Aves > Coraciiformes > Coraciidae > Eurystomus > Eurystomus glaucurus. Next base: position 119,645 of record JAVFHW010077375.1, on the reverse strand, counting down.
CATGGGTCCTCAGAGTTCTATTTTGAGTCCTTTCCTTCACGGTACACAGTGTGTGATGCTCAGCAAGTCATTAAACCTTCATTACCATCTGAAAAATCACCAAGCTTAGATTAGAGAAAGTAGAAAGGTCTCTTAGAACAAGTTCAGTGTCAACTCCTCCTAAATATGAGCCGCACAATTCAGGTTGTTCCCAACATTACCACATTGTGTTACTGGCTTGGTGTCTGTTAGCAGTGCTTCCTAATGCAGTATAAACTTGTCTTCATTGCTATCTGCCTCATGTCTGTATCTGTAAGGTGGGAATCCTGACAGATGCACTAGGCAGCAAAGACATTTGTCTCTATTTAACCTTTCACTATATTTCCAGAAAAATACCATTCCTGCTTCTTCTCACTCAGCTGTCTACCAGTTTGGCATTAGCCCAGCAGGAAAGATTCCTCACTCCTTAGCTCCTCAGTTCATAATGATGATGACTGTTCTTTACTGGAATGAAATTTTCCCTGCGTTCCCATGGCATGAAGAACAAGAGCATATCCTGAGAGAGAAAATTAGACCATTTTGGAATGACTGAGCCTTAGCCAGCTCTGTGTGCAAGAACAGCTGGGGTTAATGGAGGGACTACGGAAGCTTGTGTCAAGGAAAGGGATAGATAAGAACAGCCTCACATTCACATGTTCTGGTACACATGGGAGACTTCAAACACCCTGATATCTGCCAGAGAAACAACAAAGCAGAGCATAAGTAATCCAGGAGGTTCTGAAGGGCATCGAGAGATAAAGAAGGCAATGCGGAGAGTTGCTCTGCTGAACCTCATACACACCAACAAGGAGGGGCTTATTGGGGTCGTGAAGGTCTAAGGCAGTGACCACAAGATTGTGGAATTCAGGATCCTGAGGAGAGGGAATAGGGCAAAAAGCAAGGTCACAACACCGGACTTCAGGAGAACAAACCTTGGCTTCTTCGAAGGTCTGCTTGGTAGAGTCCAATGGGATAAGACCCTGGAGGAAAGAGAGGCCCAATATCCGCCTCCTCCAAACTCAAGACCAGACTACCCCAATGAGCAGGAAGTCAGACAAGAATGCCAAAAGGCCTGCATGCATGAACAAGGAGCTCCTGGCAAAACTCAAAGACAAAAAGAAGTATATATACGGAAGATGGAATCAGGGATAGGTAACCTGGGAGGAATATAGAAACATGATTTGAGCATGCAGGGAAAAGATTATGAAAGCCAAAGCCAAACTGGAACTGAATCTTGCCAGAGGTGTCAAGAACAATAAGAAGCTCTTCTGTAAGAAAATTGACAACAAAAGGAGAGCCAGGAAAAATGTAGGCCCACTGCCAAATGAGAATGGGGTTCTGGTGACCCATGACACTGAAAAGGCTGAGGCAGTGGATACCTTCTTCACCTCAGACTTTGCTAGCAAGAGCTGCCCTCAGGAATCCTAGGCCCCAGTGACCTAGAAAAGTCTAGAGCAGGGAAGACATACCCTTAGTAGAAGAGGATCTGGTCAGGGTGCTTAAGCAGATTGGACATATATAAATCCATGGGCTCTGATAGGATGCACCCACAAGTGCTGAGGGAGCTGGTAGATGTCACTGCAAGCCCATTCTTTAAAATCTTTTATCAGTCATGGTAGCTGGAAGAAGTGCTGAAGACTGTAGGAAAGCAGATATCACTCCTGTATTCAAGAAAGGCAAGAACAAGGACCCAGGGAACTAGAGGCCAGTCAGCCTCACCTCAATCCCTGGAAAGGTGGCGGAGTAGTTAATCCTGGAAACCATTTCCAGGCACATTAAGGGCAAGAAAATCATCAGATGTGGTCAGAATAGTTTCACCAAGGGGAAATCATGCTTGACCAACCCGATAAACTTCTTTGATGAAATGACTGACCTGGTAGATGAGAGGACAACAGCGTATATTGTTAACCTGGGCTTCAGCAAAGCTTTCAATGCTGTCTCCCATAAGATCATAGAGAAGCTGTTGATACATGGACTGAATGAGCAGACAACGAGGTGCATTGAAAACTGGCTGAATGGCTTGGCCCAGATGGTGGTGATCAGTGGCACAAAGTCTAGCTGGAGGTCAGTGACTAGTGGTGTACCCCAGGGTCAGTACTGGGGTTAGTCCTATTTGAAATATTTAGTAATGATCTGGTCCATTGCTGGGCTCTCCAGTGCAAGAAAGACACAGACATACTGGAGAGAGTCTAATGAAGAGCCACAAAGGTAATGCAACTGAAGTATCTCTTATCTGAGGAAAGGCTGAGAGAGCTGGGATTATTCAGCCTAGAGAAGAGAAGACTCAGAGGGGTTTTGTCAGTGTGTATAAATACCTGAAGGAAGAGCATAATGGTAACAACAGACAAGGGAGCTGAGGTACTCAACAAATTTTGCCTCGGTCTTCACTGTCAATCTCTCTTTCCACACCTCTAAAGTGGATGGACATCAAGGCAAGGACTGAGGGATCAATGTATCTCCCAATGTAAGAGATCAGGTTTGAGATCACCTGAGAACATGAACACACATAAGTAAATGGGACCTGACGAGATGCATCCCAGAGTCCTGAGGGAATTGGCTGATGTAGTTGCCAAGCCACTCTTCATGGCATTTGAAAAGCAGTGGCAGTCAGGTGACTGGAAAAAAAGAAATATTGCACCCATTGTTAAAAAGGGTAGAAAGGAGGACCCTGGGAACAACTGACCTGTCAGCCTCACCTCTATGCCTGCGAAAATCATGGAACACATCCTCCAAGAAGCTGTGCTAGGCTACATGGAGGACAGGAGATGATTGGAGACACCCAGCATAGCTTCACCGAGGGCAAGCCTTGCCTGACCAATCTGGACAAGGAAAGAGCTACAGATGTCATCTCTCTGCAAGGCCTTTGACACAGTCCCCTACAACATCCTTCTCTCTAGATTGGAGAGATATGAATTGGATGGATGGGCTGTTCAGTGGGTAAAGAACTGACTGAACTGTCACATCCAGAGAGTAGTAGTCAACACCGTAACGTCTGGATGGAGATCAGTGATGAGAGGTATCTATCAGTGGTCTGTATTAGCAGCAGGACTGTTTAGTATCTTCATCAATTACATAGCCAGTGGGATCAAGTGCACACTCAGCAAGTTTGCAAATGACACCAAGCTCAGTGGTGTAGTTGACAGGCATGAGGAATGGGATGTCATTCAGAGGGACCTGGATAAGCTCAAGAAGTGGGCTCATGTGAACCTCATGAGGTCAACAAGGCCAAGTGCAAGGTCCAGAACCTGAGTCACGACAACCCCCAGTATCAGTGCAGGCTGGGGGATGAAGGGGTAGAGAACTGCCCCACAGAGAAGGATATGGGAGTACTGGTCGATGAAAAGCTAGACGTGAGCTGCCAGTGTGCACTTACAGCCCAGAAGGCCAGCTGTATTCTGGGATGTATCAAAAGAAGGGTGACCAGTGGGTTGAGGGAAGTGATTCCACCCCTCTATGCTGATGAGAACCCTCTGGAGTAGCATGTCCAGCTCTGGAGTCCTCAGTACAGAAAAAAAATGAATGTGTCCAGAGGAAGGCCACAAAAGTCATCAGAGGGCTGGAACATCTCTCCTGTGAGTAAAGGCTGAGAGAGTTGGGGTTGTTCAGCTTGGAGAAGAGAAGGCTCCAGTGAGACCTTATTGAAGCCTTTCAGTATATAAAGAGGCTTATAAGAATGATGGGGACAGACTTTTTGGTAGGGTCTGCTGCTATAGGACAAGAAGTAATAGTTTTTAATGGGAAGAGGATAGATTTGGAGTAGGTATAATGAAGAAATTTTTTACAATGAGGGTGGCCAAACATTGGAACAGGTTGTTTAGAGAGGTGGTAGATGTCTCATCTCTGGAAACATTCAAGATCATATTGGATGAGGCCTAAGCAACCTGATGTAGTTGAAGATGTCCCTGCTCATAGCAGGGGAGTTGAACTTATCTTTGGTAATCTTTTAAGGTCCTTTCCAACCCAAACCTGTCTGTGATTCTATGGAAGCATAACAGAGCTAGACTCTTTTTGGTGGTGCCTGATGATAGGACAAGAGGCAATGGACACAAACTGAAACACAGGAGACTTCCTCTGAACATCATAAAACACTTTTTCACTCTCAGGGTAACTGAGTACTGGAGCAGGTTACCAGGAGAAGTTGTTGGGTCTCTGTCCTTAGCAATATCAAAAGCCATCTGGATGTGGTCCCAGGCAACTGGATTTATATGGCGCTGCTTCAGCAGGAAGGTTGGACCAACTGACTTCAAAGGTCCTTCCCAGCAACAACCGTTCTATGATTCTGTAAGTGCAGCAGCCATAATCATTTTATTTTCTTCAGACGATGCCTCATTTGTGAATTAGTAAAGCTAATTTAATAGAAGTAGAGGGCTGTAACATACTTGCAGGTGACACACAGCTGTAGTTTTGCAAGCAGGTATGGTACTTGTGGTCCATATGTGTACATTTAGCAAGTAGGAATCACACAATCAAACATGGTTTGAGAAAGATTTTATCCATTTATGGTCTGCAATTTATACTGGGCTATTCTGAAATTCTAAATTCAAGCTAAATATGTAATATACTTTAAATAATTGATAATGTACTTAAATAATTAATCATTGGAAAGATACTTTTTCACTACGAGGGTGTATCTATTTACATTCCACAGTTCTTAAGGAAAGATGGTAGTTACCTCTGAATTACTAGAGTAATTGTCTGTGGTGACTTGAGGGAAGCTTTACAGAAGCGAATACCATTAAAAGGTGACCCCCACTGATTCAGTGTAAGTGAATAGCAGGGAGCACCACGTCAGAGAGTTGAAAGGTGCATATTAGGGCACAGGCACTACAGATGCACCTCTCCTCTTCTTCCATTGATGGAAAAAAGAATTAGCCATTGGGAGGATCACCTGAAGATCCCTCCCTATCCTCAGATTGGAAATACTTTTTGCTCATAAATACCTTTCTTATTCTTCATGTGCTGCAGGTCTGTCTGATGGCAAGGAGCTCTCCAGCAGTGGCTTACAGCTATGATGTTGTCTGTGTTACTCTGGGTTCCCTAAGGAGATGCAGCTGGGTGCTCAATGTTGTTGCCCAGCAGTAAATGAAAGCTGGAATTTCACTTTACATGTAAGATGAATCTTGAATCTTGAAATCTGATGTCTCAGCAGGTAACCTCTGCAATATGAAAAGGACAAATATGTTGGGGGTGTGTTAAGGCATGAGATATAGAGTTTGTGAGAGACATGTTATCATGCACAAGTCTTGACACAGCATAGAGAAAATATTGCCTTGTAAAATCCATCCTGTACTAGCCATTTATGCATTTATCTGTTCCAGTATAAGGAACACATCTGCAAAACCACCAAATCCACTGTAACTGAAGCAAAGAATGTCTACAAATTCCTATTTCATTCAAGAAAAGGTGCAATCCAGTTTTGTTTAACTCAGGAGACTTTTGTGACTTGGTTACTTTGTAAATTTCTATTGATACTATCCTACCAGATGAACTAGTATAGTCTGTATGTAAAGTAGCATTAAATTCAGAATTAAGTTTCCATAGTTCTGGGCATGTATGTATTAAGTATCCAAATGCTGTGGTTGGTTACTGGCTCCCTAAGCATCTTTTGAGGCAAACAGCACACCAAAATGGTATCCAGAATTTCACCCATGAAATGTGAAAAGAGAGCAATATTCTCCTTTAGGCTAATTTTTATTCTGCTGTGTAAATTTATTTCCATAGCCGTTGAACTTAATTGTCTATTTCCCTTATTGTTTACTATTTGCAGAGATAGATCTAAATTAGTTTATATATGTAAATATGCGTACAGAATGACTGTTACACAAGTTTCAGAAGCCATATACACAAAAATGTTTGTGCAAAAGAGAAGTTATTGGACATTGTTACTGCGCCATACATATTCTAATATTTTCTTATTTCACTGATGCATTTCTTTCAAAAACCCTTATGAGGTATAATTCCACTAAGAAGTTGTTAAGAATCCTGGAAAAGCATGTAAATTTTTGCTGTAGTAAAGCCTAGCAGGATTTAGACTTCTCTCATTTTCTGTTTCCTATCAGTGTTCTAAAATATCTTCAGCTATTCTCTCAGGCATTACAGGGAACTCACATATGTGCTTGCAGTAGTTATTTTGGACTGTGTTGGTTTTGGTTTTTGTTTAGGTAGTGGCTCAACATATGTTGGCAATAACATTCAATAAGATGAGCCAAAAGTACAGCTTTATGCAAAATAAAAGTAAAGTTACCATTCTTAACCTGAAAAAATAAAAACAAAAAAAACCCCACTAAACAAAAACCCCAAATATAATGGGGTAATATGGAATTAAATTGTTTCAGGTATTTATGTTGCCCTCCCATCACTGAATGGTGGCTCTATCCTACAGAGACATCACTCCAGTACTCCTGATGAGTTTCAGAATTAGTCCTACCTTACTGAAAGTATTTCCATCGCCACATTCCCCATAATCTGAAACATCCACTCCTGCATAATTTATATATGCTTGTGATTTACAGTAGCCTTAAAGATACAGCAGCATAATGTAGGAAGTACACTACAAGTTGACTTAGCGTCAGACATGTTTCCAATAAATATATGATCTGCTCCTTTTTATAATTTGTTTTACATGCAGAGATGAAGATGACCACTTAAAAGAATTATCAGCTGCTTTTTTCACCTTAAACCAGATGGATTCCTTACAATGACAGTAATGTCTGTGTTGAAGGCATTGGACCTTGACTGTTGACCTGATACAGAGATAATAGGTATGTTTTTAATCATTACTTGTCTTCCTCAGCTGAATGACTCATTTAGAGTCTATGTGTCAATATGATGCTCTATAAGGACAGAATTTGCACTACATCTCTTTGTGGTCTTATACTCCTAAAAAATAAACCACCTGATTTTTTTACCCTTTTTGGCAGTAACTGTATATTGTTCACATATGCAAAGCACAAATTCAAATGTTCTTCTGTCTGTTAGAACAATTACAGAGGAAACTTGGAAGGCTGCCAAATTCCTGGTAATCAGGAAGGGAGGAGAACCTTCTCTAAGGCAGATGGACAATGGAAGGTAACTTCCATGCCCTTTAGCTATAAATATTTATGAATCCATCTCACAAGAAGAGAGGTGAGAGTAGGGGGAGAAGAAGGGCCTCATAGTTTATAAGAATTCTTTTGAAGTTTGAAAAATATAGCTCCTGTTAAGTGATACCCCCCCACACTCATGCCCCTGGTGAAAACCATCTTATGGTGCAGCATACAATTTCTGCAGGGGTCTGTTGGATGCAATTCACAACAGTCTAGAAATACCCTATAAATCCTGTCACTAAAACCAGCTGGGATTTATTAGGTGAGCAATTGTGAAAGAGAGTTCACCTTCAATAAGGGTAAAGGAAGAATTGTCAGGATTGACTACATGTCTACCTAAACTTGTATGAAACTCATCCACCCCCTCTCTTCTCAATTTTTCATTTCAATGATACTTAAGACTGGGGCTGGGTGGAAAAAAAAAAAAAAAAGAGTCACACAGAAAAAAACACTCTAGACATCCTGTCCCTTTCTTTTTCTGCCTAAAGTCAGCCTGTGTCAAAGTACCTCAGTACAAGTGAATTCACATGAACATAGACACTAACTGTAAAGGTATGTCCCAATAAAGCAAATAAATTCAAGCTGATACATCTACACCAAAAAACCTGGCTTTCTTGTGATTTTAAACTGTGGAAATTGTGGTTCAAAGGACATCAATTTGGGTCAACATGCATTTACAAAAAAATTTAAGGCTGGTTTTCAGAACCTCTAAGATCTACAAGTTCCAGCAGTCTCTTGTGAAAGTTTTCTCAGGACAGTCCAGGTGCGTTCTGCTATGGTGCACAGTATCAAATGGACAACTGCTTTCATGGCTGAGTATGTACTTTCTAAAATAAAAAACTGTTTTTCTCACAGATCTAATCTGTGTTTGTGAAATATGACACCACTATCAATTTTAAAGGACAGAAAACCCACAGAAGCACACAAGCTCAAACATGATAACCGGCAGATCTTAATCATAATCCTATTCCTGATCAGTAAAGCAGTTCTGACATGCTCTGAACTGAGATTTTCAGCTGAGTCAGAAAACTCCAGTTCCTTGCTTACATTCTCTTCTCCTAGAGCCAGTCTGTTTGGAAGACTTCTTCCACCACTCGTGATAAGCTGCAAGCTGCTATTGAGAAACATAGGCTAAAATTCTATAAAGTTGGAGTGGAAATATCCATGGCAAGTTTTGCCTTTTGCAGTGTAGAGGGGATCTGTTCATAGAATCATAGAATGACAGAATCATAGATTCATTCAGGTTAGAAAAGATCCTTGGGATCATCGAGTCCAACAATCAATCCTACTCTACATGTTCTCCCCTAAACCATATCCCCCACATCTAAATGACCCTTAAACACAACCAGGGATGGTGACTCAACCACCCCTTTGGGCAGCCTATTCCAGTATCTGACTACTCTTTCCATGAAAAATTGTTCAGAGGGATTACAGATGAAGCAACTAATGTTGATCTGCCATTCTGGCATAACTAGGAGAGAGGTGTGGTAGGACCTCTTCATTCTGCAGGTCATGACCTTGGGCGTCCCCAGAACATCTTCATAAGAGAGCAAATATACATATAAAAAGCTTGTCCTTACACAGCTACAGTCAGACTGCCAAGTAAGATAGGCCTTACTGGTCCAAAATGCAATTGCTGCTTCTGCCGTATAACAACTGACAAAGAGCTGATGGGTGTTTTATGAGCTAACCACAGTAGCAATTTAAAAACAAAAAGCAACTATCAGTGCTGTGAAGGTGCTTTTTAAAAAATCATCAATGTTCTTTGTCTATGGACATAGCTAAATTTCTGAAAAAAAAAAAAAAAAAAAAAAAAACACAACACAAAAACCAACCAAAAAAAACAGGCAGATTCACAGAGAATGGTGGTGTTAAACTGCTACAGGCACAGGGTAACTATCTCTAAAACAACTGCAGGTTTGTGGTGGTGGAAATACTGGTTAGGCTGTGGATACTCTATTGTGACAGAAATACCCAGGCAGATTGTATGCAGTTACACAAGGAACGGATTTGCTGATTTGTGAGGTGAAGGACAGCCCAGAGCAAACTTAAAAGGATGAAAGAAAAAGCTACCATCTGGAGACTGAACATCCTATTAGATAAATAGAGAGCTATTGTAATACAGGGAGAGCCTTGCAAGTTTACTCTGCTTGGAAATCTGACTGAATAGATAAATTTTCCCTTGTTCCTGTTCAGACTTGCTGAGCAGTTAGTGGTTGTACAGGTCTACAAAAGTCTTGTGGATTGTATTAATGTACCTTTTGTTCTTGCTTTGTTCTTATGTTGAAACTAAACAATACTTTGTTTTGAAAAAGCTGATTAATCACAACTGTTAAAGTAAAATAGTATGTGTTGAAGAGAAAAAATCACTAAAGAGAAGGTAAATAGTAGATCTCAAGGGAAAGCTTGAAAAAATGGAACTCAGAAAGATTATCAAGGGTTAAAGATGTAGCTGGGGCAGTGTGGTGAGCCACTAGAGCTTTCCAGTAGGACTTAGAGTAAAACAAGGACTCTGGTTTACAAAAAAGCTGTAATTCATTTTCATGACATATGACTACAAAACTTTCTTTTTCTTTTTTTTTTTTTTTTAAGTAACAAAGAATGTATAAATATGCATCCTTGTGCTGCATATCCAGTTGACTATGTGCAAGATGCCTAACCATGTCCCTTCCACTAACTAGACAGAGGCTAAGTGGGACAGACTCAGAATACACCCCAAATCAAACTGTTAACACCATCTTGTTATGTAAAGTCTCTTGTAACCATGAAATCTTTCCTAGACCTGAAGATGCCATACAGAGATAGCTTTGCTGAACCAGTGAGTTTCTGGAACCAGTTTTTTGGTACTTGTCATTTTCTGAAAAAAAAATGTCACCAATAGATCTTGGCCAAGCTGTGACCTCCACCAAGGAAGAGTCCTTGGGAGAAGCTGTACCATTTCCCAGGAAAGTTCTGTGCGCAGAAGGAAAGATCCTCACTGTTTTCCAAGAGCTAATGTAGGTGTGATTTTGCGTTTGTGTGTGTAAACATGCAGAATCCAAAGGGTTACCCTTTCTATGAGACTGAAAATAAGCTCCGTCTCCTTGAAAACTATTTACGGTTCCTACATAAATAACATGAAGTCTATTCACTGAAGTTGTAGTTATGTGTTGTAAATTGCATTTCTGTGATGATAAAGGGAGTTTGTGCTTCTTGTTGTACAGTAGAAAAGTGCTTTTCTTAAAAAAAAAATATCTAAAATTGTAAATGCTCTGGACTTACTTTATCCTTTTTGACCATTGATTTATTTGGGGAATGAAGTAATGAACTATGAACCTTTTAGATGGCTCTAATTTTGCCTCAGGAATGCCTCTGCCCATTGTAAATTAGTGTTGTTGTGCATATGGCAGAAATACAGCTCTATTTCAGCCCATTTTACTGCCATCTTTCTCTACAAAAGAAAATAAGGTTGGGAATTTGTAGTTTTCAACCATTGTTCTTTCAGTCAATTCAGCCCTTCTCATTGTCCACAATGCTTGGTCTGAAATCAGCGATTATGTTGATTTATTGACAAAACATAGTTTACAGTAAATGTCATCCTAGGGTAACATTATCTGAAGCACATGTGCTGAGTGACTGAGTAGGAGTTATCACAATGGATTATCCAAGAACATACTTTCCAAAACGAACATACATTGCAAAAAAAGGCCAAATTGACTAGGAAGATTTTTCTCTGCTTTTTTTCAGGATCCTTATCAGCTATCATCTTGGCTCAAAAGAATGAAATGGGAAAGGTTAGGGACCTGAAATCACTTGCATACACTGTAAATTAATTTTTTACTGCACAGAATGACTTCAGGATTAGACAAGCACAAAGGTGATTTTTATAAATGTTATTTCTAACCAGTATTATATCCAACTCTGCCTTTGCATATGCTTCCACAATTTTATTAGGCTGCCTTTGCTTGATAACAGAAACATCTAATGTGGATTAGGTCCTCCTTCTGCTTGAGTCCAAATAGTCACACCAACTCTAGAATTTGCCTAAGCTTCAGATTTTTGTGTATTCTTTTCAAATATTGACGTGTTCATACTTCCTTTCAAATAAGGAAGTAAAGGAGTTCCTTAAGCTTAGCAAAAGTGATTGCTTTTTTTAATTAAAAAGAAGTCTTATGCCTAATAACTGGATTTTACTCCTCAGCCGTTTTCTGACTGGTTTTAGCAACAGATGCATCACAAAGATAGTGCAAGTGTGAATTTGTTTTGTAAACCAAGCAACCTTTCTTCTAACTGTGGCAGAGTTATACGAGAGGAATTTTAAACAAAAGCGTTTCCAGCAGCTAGATAAGCAAGGGTCTTGCTGAGAAAGATGGAAGACTCATAGTAATTCCTCTGCCAGAAAGCAATAGAAAACAAGAGCTGTCATCTAGAAAATGACAAAGCCATTTCTAGTCCCAGTAGATTTATCTTTTGCTGAACAAATATGCTGTTAAAGGTGTTGGCCTGTAAACCAAACACAAAAAGATATCATGCTGGTATCAGAGTGGAACTATTAATCTATGTATGAAGTGTATTATAATTATTAAATTGTTTGTATTAGGAGTGAGTATTCCTAGAAACTCCCTTCTTAAAGAAATAGACAAAGCAATAAGCTACTATAAACAAAATGCTTCTTTTCCAAAGAGCTTGAGAATTAAACAGATATGATGTGCCAGGTGAGTGAAGAATCTTGTCCTGATGTTGATTCGGTCAGTGGCATAACTAGAGATAAAGCATACGTTTCCCCAGCTCCCAGTCCAGTGACCTGTTCACTTGGCCACATGTGCTGGTAAGTGATGACACTGAGTCACATGCAAAATAATTTGAAAAGTCCTCTCTAGTTCCTCTGCATCTTTCTCTTGTACATCTTTTTTCCCCTGAAAATCTATCTGCTTCTGGCTGGGTAAGACTCTACTACTGCCTTTCCAACAGCACATTTTACTCTCTCTCATTTTCCTGCTAAATTGCTTATTAAACAGAACACTGTATGCAGCCAGTTTGAGATTAGCTGTCTATATAGTTTTTGTTAAGTGATTCCCCTCCCCCCTCCTCAATCTTTTGGTCAAAAATATATAGCTTCTATCTGATTACGGCTGGCCTCTGCTCAACCTTTTGTGCAGGGCTGATTTAGATTTTCCAGCTCAGTCACAGCAGGAAAGATAAACCCTGAACCACATGATGATGTTGGCAGTGTCAGACAGTGGAAATGAAGTCTCTGGGGGATACCAATTGACATTTCAACATTTTGGCTGCCAAAGAATGGGCTTGCACAAAAAAAAGTTGCAGAGGGAAAAAACGGTAAAAGTCTTGAAAGTCAAAAACACAGTGAAAAAAATAGCATGTATTTGTAAATGTAAAGTGAGCATCCATTTCACTCTGTGTGTGTCTTTACATAACAGATGGAGACTGAGTTCTCAGGAATTATAAGTAACTCAGACATACTTTAATAAGTGAAGAGTTATATTTAAAGTGGGACTACGATTGTTTTGTTCTGATAGGAATTACAAGGATGCAGAGCTCCCTTACAAATGTAATTCTGTGAGCTTTATAATGCAGTAAGCCTAATCTTTTCTTCTGCTTTACACCTGACTCACACTAATGCAGTTCCATGGCCTTTGTTAATTCTAATTCACACAAGTGGCAAACAAGAATCTTCCTGAATGTTTCTGACAGAGAGAAGTTTTTTCTTATGTGACTCCTGCATTGTAATTTTTCTTCAAGCTTTAAGTTACATTTCCTTTTTTATTAATCAAAAAAAATGTGTGAGAAAACAGAAGAGCACATTCAAGTCATACTAAAATCTCTGTTTGATTTCTCCCACCCCCTTTTCTCTTTCTTCTTTCTTTTCAATGACATTTCCTATGATGAGCACTCAGAAAGAATAGCTATTGCCTCTCTTGTCAGTTTTGTTTTGTCAGCTCTGAATGCTGGGTCTTGCTTTGCCATTTTCAAGGTCTCTTTCAATCCCTTGAACACAGCTGGCGCTTCAATCAAGAGCTCACACCGTGAAGAAGCTGGCAGTTGATCTCCAACCAACTATGTGGAAGATATATAATATATTTCACGGTACACAGTGGAATACCCTTTTCATTTCTTCATTGAGAGAGACTGCTTCAGTCAGGAGTTCTATACAAAAATATTAATAATGTCCCATTCTGCTTGGGGATGTGAACATTTGGGGTTTGAACTTCAGTGACCCCTGCTTGTCAGGTTGATGTGACTTTAACAAATTCCGTAAAGAAAGCCTCTTTGTGCCTCGATTTACAGTTGTGTTAGCTTCACATTTAGGAATGGTTTTTAATCACTTCTTGGAAGAAGTTGTGGGAATTGAAGGCTGTGAAGAGAGCCTGTGGATAGCCAAACATCACAGAACTGCATAATTGAACTGTGCTACAGAAAGTAGCTGAAAGATCTGAATACTCTCACCTTTGTTTTCAGTAATTATATTTCAGTTATCAAAGACAGAACTGAAAACTCTTGCTTTTTCTTTTGCTAGATGTTTATTCTTTAGTGTATTGATGCGGTTGGAAATTGTCACACAAAATTCCCACTAGCTTAAGGACTTCACTGTGAGTGCAAATCTGGGAATGTTACAAGAATTTTTGCACCAAGTCTCCCTTTAGAGAGGAAAAATAATCTGCCAGTGAAGCATGAGGAGCAGGACTCAGCAAGAAGGGCTGATGTCTAAGGATGGCTTGTGAAGCACTGCCTTTTGGAAGCCATTGTTTTGATTCTGGAAAAAGGGATTGCAAAGGCCAGTGTGTGCACAGGAAACCTGACAAGTCTATCTCTTCCAAGCTAGAGAGGATCTCTGTAGTACTACTTGCTGAGTTAGTTTGGCCCTGCAAAGCCTGTGATTCTCTAAGATGATTGAGAGCCTTTAGTTCCTATTAGCCTTATTGAACTTGGATCTGAGCACTCAAGCAAGAGAGTTCATTCAGTTCTGCTTTCCTCTTATGCAGTGAGTTAAAAGAGTTTTGTAAAGCAGTTTCTTTCTTGATTTACCTGTGCAATCTAAAGTAGTGTGCTTATTAGCATATTTTCTTTTAAAAAGTCAGTTGGAATATGTTAGAAATGCTCATAAAAGATAAATGTTTGCCCTCTTTTTACATAGCATATAAGTATTCATTGTTACAATTCCTTATTTTAGGATCAGGAAACACAAAGACACTGGGGGCTCTTAGAATTGTAAAGAATATATTAAAAAGAAAATATCCATCTGAATGTGAAAAGTCTGAAGCCCATTTAGTAATGAGTTTGGGGGAACCCTGCATTTTTGCTTCAAACACAGAAAACCTGCCAGATGGAGCCCATTTCCAACATTGCCTGAAGTGAGTGGAATGTACAATATTTACAGAAAACTGGCTGCTTAAGTGGTTTGGTGTGTCCACAGGACACTTTTTTATTCCCTTTTATTTTTTATATACTCTCCATTTCTCCACTCCCTCTCTCCCTTGCATGAAATGAAAATCATGGCTAGTTTAGCAAGATGTTGTGTAGGTTTCCTTTAAGAAAAAGGAGACATGCCACTGTGACTGACTGATCTAACAGCAGGCACACTGGTCTTGATAGCTGAAAGCTGTTCAGAGCTGTCCTTGGGCTTTTCTCTTTCTTCTCCACCTCTTTGTAGTAATCCTACCTTGCTTGGGGAATGGCTCCTTTCCTTATCTTAACACACAGACACTCATTGTAAACAAATTGCTTTTCTCATAGACAATTCAGTTTGCAAACTTCAAAATAGTAGTTCCAAATATTAGTTCAACATCAGGTGAAGCACATCACTGGTGTTTTACAAAGGCTTAAATGCAGCGCTGCAGCCAACATATCCAAGAGTAAAATGCACTTTCACCGTACTGAGATTTGGTCAGTCTAGGAATGCTTTCAATATACCTAATGAATTGACATGCATAATTTCACAGTTACTTGACCGGAACAGAGATAGTTCTCATCTTTATTTTCTCTGATTTTATTTCAAACATAACAATTCACCCTGTGTGTCCACGTAGGTATAGAGAAAAGATACACTATGAATTTAAACAAACTGATACATTTGCATAGAACAAGAATTTTGGTAGTTAACACAGATTTGTGGTGAATCATACTAAATTAAGATAAAAGGTCCACTTTTTCTAATTCCATACCCACAGCTAACATGAATGGAAAATTCTGACTGAGCAGGAATTGCAGATGCCTCATTTCCAGGCATTTTAAACTTCAGTTTTTAAATAGCCAATAGCTGAAACACCTTCTCTTAAAAATAATAGCTTTCCTGAGAATTTAATTAGGTCACCTACAGGGGTTATCTTCTGCACTCTGAAATTGGCTTTGTTGCAGACACTTGGGAAGACAATTAGGACCCATCTTATTAGTACTGAAGGTTAAAACTCCAGTACTGTCTTGTATCAGGACATAATCTTTCATGCTTCACAGCTCTAGTTTTCACAATGAGCTGCAGTGGAAACAGTAGAGGGGGGAAGGGAAAAGGGCAGATTTGAAAGAACTAAATAAATATCCAGTTTAAGTTCCTTGAGGCTTTTTATTCAATGAACCCAATAAACATGACTCAGAAGAAGAAACAAGGCTGGTGGGGACTGAGGAACTACAATTAGATAAAAAAAATTCTCTTAATTGAATTCCTAAACTGATGTTTAAAGAACAGGGTATTTATAGAAGGTTGAAGTATGTCCTTTTTTATGTGTGTGGAGGAATGTTAAATAATAAACTGCATTAAGAATTCGTATGGTAATCAGATACATCTGCTTAAAATGAAATTGTTTCATTTTCATTTTGGTTGGGAAATACCATGCTTTGACAGCTGTACTGATATTATTCATGAAAGTCATGACAATGAGTCTGTACTCACATGATAACTATGGAAAAGATTTCACATCTTGTAATCCCTACTTAAAAATACACACTATATTATGCAGTTGTTGAACATGGCCTATTTCTAGGTTCAACATAATCAATTATTCGTAAAGATTTTTGTTTCAGGGAGATGAGTATTTTATAAACCTGCATTTTCCTGTGATAAAGGGAAGTCATTGTATACTGCTTACTGGCTATGCACAGCCTTTTCAAAGGAAGCCTCCTCCCCTCATGCATTGTGCAATAACAAGTAAAATGACCCTCCAGGGTCATGGGATAACACTCATGGATTGCTGCTTGCTTTTTTTTCTTTTTTTTTTTCTCTTTCTTTTTTTTTTAAGTGGCACCTGCTGTGTGGTTCTCCACATAAATAGAGACTGCTTGCAGCAGATCACAGATGTTTTACACACTGGAAAAATGGACAGGAAGCAATCACTAAAGGAAAAGCAGAAGCAGTAGGGGAGGGCAAAGGGGGAGAGAAAAGAAACTTTGCTTTATGTTTTCTTGGCATTTTCTTACTTAGCAATGATCCTGTGCTCTGCTGTCAGTTTTTAGTTAAAACCTTGCACATGCAGGATTATTTTGCTGTTGTTATACTCTCCTTTCATGAACATCTAGCCAATTGATAACTGTTTTTTTCTGTGGAGATGTGGGAAACAGGCAATGCTTGTTTGGTTTTCTTTTTTAATGGATTATTTTAAAAAAATACAATAATACAACAAAAACTGCTCATATTTATAATTTTCTTCTTCTTAAACCTCTCTTCATACAGATATCTCTGATTGAATTATGTTTGTGTAGAATGAAGAAAAG
This sequence comes from Eurystomus glaucurus suahelicus, assembly GCA_032159205.1. Taxonomy (NCBI): domain Eukaryota; kingdom Metazoa; phylum Chordata; class Aves; order Coraciiformes; family Coraciidae; genus Eurystomus; species Eurystomus glaucurus. The sequence goes on along the minus strand of JAVFHW010077375.1, from coordinate 102,843 downwards.
CATCAGGCTGTGGAGATCTGTTTGAAAAGGCAACCAGTAGCTCTGCTGGGCCAGAGGAGAAAATACTTTGTGTGCTGCCCCTTCAGACGCAACATTGTTCTTGTGTAAAACTGTCTCTTCCCTCTCCCAGCCTTTCATAGTTCTTCCATGCAAATTCAGCATATTTTAGCTTTGCATATGGGATGGATATGAATCGCAGCTCCAAAACCCTTAGGAAAGAGAAAGAAATCTTGAACCAAAAAAAGATATTATCTGTCATTTTATTATTTTTTTTTAAAATAATGTACCGAAAGCTGCACACATGGACATGCCCTCTAATACTGTAGGGAAGAACTTTTCATCAAACCATTTTTTCAGTGATGACAGCCATATTAGCTTTGTTAGGAGTTCGGAGCGGGTCCAGAGAAGGGCCATGAGGATGGTCAGGGGACTGGAAGACCTACCATATGAAGAAAGGCTGAGAAATCTGGGTATGTTCAGCCTTGAGAAGAGAAGACTTAGGGGAGACTTTGTTGCAATGTACCAGTATTTGAAGGGTGGCTACCAAGAGGAAGGAAACTCCCTTTTTACAAGGAGTCACATGGAAAATACAAGGGGTAATGGCTGCAAGCTGCTCCCGGGGAAATTCCAATTGGAGTCTAGAATAAAGTTTTTTACAATGAGAACAATGAAGCATTGGAATAGTCTCCCAAGGGAAGTGGTGGATTCCCCTACATTAGACAATTTCAAGACTCAACTTGACAGAGTGCTGGCCCATCTCACTTAAGCTACAATTAAGGTTGGACTAGAGGATCCTCGAGATCCCTTCCAACCTGGCATTCTATGAATCTATGAAACATTGCAGTGTCTTTTCAAAATACGTATAATTTCCCTGAATCTTTTGGGAGGCTTCTCCTATTTACATGGGGATCCTGTATCTTTGTGTCGCGGTCGGGCGCGCAGCGGTCCGACCACCTCCCAAAGGGAGAAGGGTTGAGGGTAATTTGGGACATCTCCCCACCAGGCTTGCAAGCAGACACGGAGACCGAAAGAAGTCTCTAACAAGTTTATTACTAAATATATATTCAAATAAAACCTTATTTACTCTATGGAAATATTACAATATTAAAGAACACCATGCCCACCCATTCACTCCCTCTCTCACCCACCGAGAGATAAGGGCAAATAAGGACTTAATTATGTCAAAATATGACCTGTATGTGTGGATGGTGCGTGTGTGTGCGTGCGTGTGTCCTTTCGGCGTTTGGTGATGGTCTCCGTGGAACGGCGACGATGCCCGACCGGCAGACCTGGACTGTTTCGATGACGTCAGCAGCTTGTAGCTTTTCTCTCTCTCCCTCCGACGGTGGCGTCGGCTTTGTCTTCTCTGGCAACACGGCCTTCTGCGGCATGGCTTTCTGCAGCATGCGGCTTCCAATGGCCTCTTGTTGCAATTTCTTCTTCTTCTTCTTCTTGCTGCACCTTGCAGCTTTTCTTCTGGATTCTTTTAGTTTTAGCTCGTGGCGGCAGCTCACAGTGGTGGCAGCGATTGCGCACCTCACGGCCGGCGGCAGCTCACGGCTTCTTTCTCTCCCCCGGATTCCTAGAGCAGTGGGAGTCAGCAGTTCTGTCCGGCGGCTCTCCGCGGCGGCTGCTCCTTTCTTTCTGACTGCTTAGTTTCTTCAGGGGGCTGCGCTGACAGCTCAGTTCAGTTTTCCCCCCCCTCCTCCTCGCTCCTCTCCGGCATCGGCGGAGGGGGGGGGGGGGTGCGCTCAGCAGGAGCGATGTGCTCCCTTTGTGCAGTGAGGCGGAAAAGAGAGTGATTGTTTACTTTTTCAAAATTTATGGCTGGCGTTATCTTGCTTCCGGTTTCTTGGAGGATTTATGGGAATTGCAGAATAGATTTATGGGAAATCGAGTTCTTTTGCTCACTGTTTTAATAAGGCAGAAAAATCATGTGGTCGGTTCACCACACTTTGTCATCCTACCAGGATATGTTCCGTACAGACCATATCTAAGCTCCCTGGCAGTATTGTTGGGAAGTTCCCCAGAAGGCTATGAGTACAAGGCTGTAACTATAACCACTTCACAGCAATGACCTGATGAATAGGTCTGTAGGATCATTGCTGACAGTTTCCTGGCTAAGATTCCCTGTGGGATGTCTGTTTCAGTAGTTTCTTACCAGGAATGTCTTGTGACAGCACATACCAGTGTGTGTTTGGAAGGCGACTGAAGAGTTAATACAAACTTCAGAATGGTTTAAGGACATGGACATACAATCAGGTTATCTCAGGGATAATAAAAAAAAAGAGTCAGAAGTATCCAATCTCTGGGTCCCAAAGACAGAAGACCTCCTGCAAAATGAGTTTGCTTCATTTTTTCCCCTATGTTGATTGCCTTCTCTTATTTTGTTTGTTTGTTTTTTTTTTCTTACTGTTCCATATTGCTATGACTAAGATTAAGAAAATATTTCACCTTAAGAGGGCCCTTGGGCAATATATATCTTACTGTTCTTCTGCTACATCAGACGTCAAACACACTGGGTCTGCTTGGCAGGCAGGACTCGTGCCTCTTGCAAGGTAATGACACTATGGCAGGATAAAACTGAACAAATTATGGGAACATAGGGAACAAAGATGCCACTGCTTTTCACTTTTAATACGGTTTCCTGTGTGCTGTAAGACATACCTGACCATTGATTTCAGTGGGCTTCCCACCAGAAAACCTAATATCTAGGGTGTTGCAGCTGTGTGAACTACTGTCTCCCTCAGACTTTTCTTAATCCAGATTATCATCTGCAGTGCTGATTTCATTTGAGGCAGAACTGAGATCTCCTACAGAAGAGAGCTGGGGTCTACATACAGCAATATATAATTATCTTCTGAAGGCTGATCTAATTGACCTACTGATTATAGAGGTTACTGGCAGCTGAAGTAAAACGTATTTCTTTCCTCTGGACTGAGCAGTTTGCAAGAGGCATCTGTGTAATGACCACTCAAAAGTCTTCCCTAATCTAGCAGATGAGATGTAGCCTCCCTTCTCCAGGGCCTATTAACAGTGCCCTTCCAATCATACCATGCATTAGCCCATTCACCAACAGTGCAGTTGTGCACACATAATCTGTTGGTGAGATTTGTTAAACATGAAGATGACTGTAGCAAAGAGCAAAAAAGCAAAGAGCAAAAAATTCTCTGAGTAGCAAGTCTCAACTATTTTAATATGTAGTATTTTTCTCTTTCACACTGTCTGGTTTCAGTGGTCTTTGTTTTCTTCAGCAAAAATTAATGCAGCTTTCTTTCAGATTCTGAGATCTGAAAGATTAGGAAGCAGATCTCTGTATTTAGAGCAGATACTGAAAACACAAGGGCAAAATCAGAGGGCAACTTTGTTCCAGGTAGCTGGGATCATGAAGTCAGCAATTTCATGTGTGAAGGAGGTTTCAAGAAAAAACTGAAGTGTCACCTTTATCTTGGCTTCAATAGTGTGCTCTCATGAAAGAAGATTACTGACTGTCCCTTTACGACATGCTACCTGTTCAAGAATACACACTCAACCTAGTCAAAAGCCTTCCTGCAAAGCTAAGGAGGTAGATTACTGCTATAGCCTTCTTACTAACTTGTATAAATCTGACATTTAACAATCTATTTAATTATGAAATGCTCAACAGCTCATCTATCACCATTTACCCATTTGAATAGTCAGACTGGCTTCAGGTAAACAAATATAAATGAGAAGGATTAATACCATTTTGAAAGAAAAGTCTAAAGAAGAAGAGGCCTTAAATTTGTACAGTTCTACTATAGAAGTTTTGCTTCATACACAGCAGGTACATCTTGGTCTTTTAACACTGTAAATCTTTGGTAGAGAGTGCACGAACTAACAGTTTACCAGAAATATTGAATCATGTTTTGCCTGAGTCTGTAAAATTCTTAATTTTACTGTAGGAAAACCATACACCTTCCTTTGACTAATGATACTAGGTGTCATTATTTGTATTTGTGTGAAATTTGATATTAGGATTGGGTATTTTTTCCCATAACCTCTTTTAATGCATCTTTTTACATAGTCTGACTTGCTGATTTGTTTCACTAACTTTACCTAAGAGTTTTAATATACTTTTAAAAAAATTTTCATTCTTAGTAATTTTTAAGTGAGAATAAGTTGATTTTGTGTGTTAAAATGTGGCAAAGGGCGCTGTTGTCAGGCTACATCTACACAGCTGAAGGCAGGCAAATGAGAATTCACTCCAAACCAACTAGACCTGAACTCGGTCCAGACTAGAAGCTGTGTAACCACATTAGCATGGCACTGAGCCCAAGCTAATAAGCCCGACTAAGAGGCACTAAAGCAGTTACCCAATTTTTGGATCAGAGCTGGCTTATCTCCAGCTAGCTTGGAGTACAACCAGGATGATCTCAGGTTTGTCAGGAAAAGGCAGTACAGACAGTGTCTCGGTATCCTGAAACATGCAGGCTTAACCTGTACTCTAAACTTGTTTTGTAGCTTAGTGTAATAAAGATGTACAAGGCAGGCAAATGTGATAACTGCAAGTTTTAGGTAGGGGTATTTGGGAAATAAAACAGTAGTGGTGTACTCTAGTTACTATTCTTTCACTATGTTCCATTAACAGATTCATTTGGGATATGGTTTTACAAATACCACTTGAAAGGAGAGCACAAAGAATATGTTCATAAGACTTAGGCAAACTTACCAAAAGTGTTGTTCAAGTCTTCAATTTTCTTTTATCATATGTTTAAAATACATATTTTGTGGTTTTTTCCTCAGTACAAAGCCACTCTTTGCTTTATTGTCTACTGTCACTTTTCTTGGGTGCCAGAATCCATTCTTATATTGCATTCTTATGGCTAGACCTAGGGATTCGTTTCTGTTAGCTTCAAAAGTAACTATTTGTGAGCTTGCATACCTCTCTTGATTTCTTTTTTTCTACTAGTCAGAGAGACTCAGTTTCTTGAGGCTTCCTTCTTTTTTGAAATTGCTAGCGTGGGAGTGGTGCTGGAGACATAGAGTCACCAGAACTAGAAAGGCTTATTACATTCCAAGCCTTGTGAGGGTAATTATGAGTACTCCTTCTCTAGACACCTGAAGGATGATGCACTTTTATTCTATAGGCCACAAGAAGACTTTGAAGAGAGTGATTCTCTAGAAAGGTACTAGCAGGGCATAGCACCAGTTTCCTCTGTTTGTCTGTCATCTGGTGTGACTTCTAGTGTATTTTAATTTAAGTTCAATTTGGTCTTCTAAAAAGCAAATTCTTCAATACTGGTTCTTTACTTGAACCACATTAACAGTATACCCCTAAATGTATTCTCCTGAGTATTCCCATTTTTTAAAAAAATGACAGTTTCTCTATAGAGAGGAAAGAGCAGTTGAAATAATGTTGGGTATTTTGCCAAGTCTGTCAAATGAGTAACACTTCCACTTTCTCAGCTCTGTCTCATTAAAATTGTATTCTAATTCTGTCTCAACTTGGTCTCTTTGCTTCATAAGTCATTCCCTGCTCATTACTTGTAGTGTGAGAGATGAAATTTATTCAAATCTGATAGCAGGGATAAAGAATTGAAAGGCAGGCAGCTGGGAGAAATGAAATTAGCTTATTCTAATGCCTTTTTTACAGGATTTTTTTCATTGCCATGGGTTACTGTAAGTGTCAGTTTGGATTTGCGGTACTGTCTTTGTTAGGTTTGTGAGAGATTTTTTAAAACAGTCTTAAATGCTGAACTATGCTTTCCTTTGACACATAGATTGAAATATGTTCAGTGTCTGTGTTGATTGTATGGTCAGATATTACATCCTACAGTAGTCTGTAATTATTTTATCATTATAGTTGTCTAACAAAGATTAAATTTTTGCAATTGTTTTAAAGTAGATACTTCAGCCCAGTATTTAGATAAATAGGATACACTCAGTAAGGTCTGGGCAAATGACAGAAAATGCAATATAACTTGCATGCAATTTAAAGTAGAATACAGAGGGGACCTGAGCTTTCTAACCCAAATATTCTCTCTCTAGCTTTGAATGTCAAAAGAATACACTAAGGAATTTCTAATTTTGAATATAGGAGAGTATTAGAAGCAAATTGACTTAAAGCACAGCACTTTTCCATTATAAAATTGAGTTGTTAAGGAATTATATGGTTTAATTACTGAACTTGGTATTTTTGACTACTTGGATTATGAACAGATATTGTCATTAACTAGCTAATTAAATCGACTGCAATAACAAGCAGTAATTTAGAAATATGTTCTAAATTAGTTTTTTATATGAAGGCAAAGTCTTTGTTGATCTGTGCATGTGATTAATGTCAAGTGTCATGAATTAGCTCAGGGATCTCCAGTGGAGGAAGGTCATTATAAAGAGAAGTATCTGTATTTGACAGAAATAGATGCAATCAGAGGAGCAGTTTCTATTCAATTAAAATCTGAATTAGAAAATGTTATTAAGTATGCATATGTGTATTTTCTGGAAGCATACAACATAACGGCTCAGTACAAAGACAGTGAATTATGTTTTTCTCTTTAAAGGCAGGATGTTATTTCAGCTGCAAAGCAACTGATTCTCTTATCCTAGAACCTTTCCACATGAATTACTTTAGTTTGCTGCTCAGAAAATGAAGCATGGGGCTCTTAATCTTTATATGCTTATATACTACAAACACCTTCAGGTAAGCTGGTTGTTAACACCTGAAATAGCCTGTAATTAAACATGGTGTCTTAAAAGTTTTTAAGAACATAAACAAGAAAATGCCCTATGTATTGTGTTTGGATTTGTTGTACTGTTCATGTTACCTTTTTTTTAAATGCACACTAACTTAAATGCTAAAATATACCTTCCTTTGTCACATCATTTGAAGTAATGTTCAATATCTCTGTTCAAAACCTTCACTGAGAGAACACTAAACATACATCCAAATAGAGCAGTTTGACCCGGATACTCTACAGAAAATATATGTTATTGGGACCTTCAAACTTAATCAGTAAGGGAAGCCTTTATCCTAGATTTTGCTTTCTTTCGCTGTGTAATAATCATGGCATACTATTTCTATATTCCTTATTCACTCTTTGGATGTTCGATGTTTTCAATTAAATGGTTTACACAGGGATGTAATTGTAAAAGCACAAAAGATACAGACATCGTAGGAAAGAAAACACTTTTCAGTCTTCAGGGGGAGAAACATTAAAGATGTTCCTAATAATAAGTCACCTGAATTGGTTTCTAAACTATACTTGACACCAATGAGGTAACAGGAGATGAATCTCAGAGGACTGATGAGCTCAGTCTGCAGCAGTCCAGGAGTCACTATTCTCAATAATCTCAGCTGGGGACAGACAAAATGTCATCTCAGGTATCAGTCCTCCTTTTAGTAACAAAATCCTGTAGGATTTTTTTTTTGTACACAAGGGAATGGTAAGAACTTGATTTCATTTTTTACTCATTTATCTTGATAGAAACAGAAATATCCTTGGCAGTTTAAGATTTCCAGAGTCAATAGAGGTAAGGAGTGATAGACTAAGCTTTCTCTCTCAACAACCACCTTAAAAGAGTTTTAATAGAAAATCATATTTCTAAAAATAATTTTGTATTATGTAGTTACGTAGGCTAACAGCATATACCAGTTTTAAGAAAATTTTTCTTTTTTCCAGATTACTAGCTAAGCGTCTTTGTACATCGCAAACAGCCCTCCTCATTTTCTCCATTCTGCTCTAGTCAGGCCTTATAAATCATGCTGACATGTTGAGGCGTCAACAGAAAATAGACCTTTCCTTTAATCTGAAACTGTAATTGGCCTAGATTTGCGATCTCCTCTCACTTTGGAGCAACTTGCATTTAGCATTGCCAAAAGTTCTGGCATGTTAATAGCAGGAAAAATAATATCCTGACAGTGCAAAGAATGTATGGGACACACAGTTAGAGTGGACATCTCTTCTGCTCTACTCCTAGCAATTTGTTAACTTTCATAACTGGATTATTTTCCAGTACGGTCAGCCCAAGAACTACTTTTCTTGGTATTATGTACCTCAGGGGTGTGTTCTGAAACCTGGTTAATTAGTGCTCATAAAGTTCGGTGAAAAGCTAAAATTAAAAGGGCTGTGAAAACGTGAATGTTTATTTTTCCAGTCTACTGTTTAAAGTTCTATAAATCACATAATATCAATAAACAATTTTTAAAAAACACTTTGCAGCAGTCAGAAACACTGCCCATGAGTTCATATGAAGAATTCAGTTATAGCCTGTCATATTTTTATAATACTGAAACAAGTTTATATTTTCTTTCTGTTTCTCTCTAAAGGTAAAGATTTTATCCTACACCACCTAAGAACTAAACCTTGGGATTCCTGCCTCAGTTCTACCCTAATACTTACCTCCCCATGCTGAAGTGCTATTTACCTTTCTTGAAAATAGGAAGTTTGAGTACTTTTTGTAAGCACTAGATGATAAATCTGGCCGTGAGAGGATAATACAAGTACATTAAATGTCCTTCCAGTGCAGTTCCACAAAGACAATCAAAATGAAAAGAATGTAAAATGAAAATAAGTGATGAAACCACATTATATCACTACCATTAGATTTTTAGTAGGTATGTTAAGTTATTTGTTTTAAATTATCTGAAGTTAATAAGAATTTGCTAATTTGGAAATGCCTACAGATGCAAAAGAATCTTAATAAATGTCTGGTAGGAAAATTAATTATTATTGACACATATGTGTGGGAGAGAGAAAAAAAATCTGCTGTGGCTTTAATATCCAGCTGTAAGATGGGGCATTGCCATTAAAAAGTGATCACACAATCGTGCATTATTTATGCAGTTATAAGTGATGCATTGGGTATTCTGAGTTTTATGGTATTATTGTATTATTTACTTTAAATTGCAAGTCTTCATCTTATTAAACATAAAAGTATAGGTTGCTGTTTTTAAAGAATATTATCTTAAGAAAACAAACTTTTAGGTAAGCTTTCAAAACATTTAAAAACCCAAAAGGCAGATATAATCTCCTCAACAGTAATTGCTGTTTTACTAAATGAACTTTTCTCATTTGTTTTAAAGTCCCCAACCAGAAATCTTATTAAAATAGTACCCAGTCTCTAGTTTGAAAGTGAGGAGGGGGTGCTTCCAGGAAAAAAAAGGAGTAATTCTTTGAATTTTCCAATATCTTTTTGAGCTGTGTTGTACTTATTACAGCTTCTTCTTAATAAGACTATGAGAGCCAAAATGTTACAAATAAGGTCAATTTCCTCTTAGTTTTTACTTTGTGTTCATCAAAGTGCTGCTAGTACTAGACATTATTAAATATAGACTATAGATATTCTTGTATCTAAGTGGATAGTGTATACATATCAGGCACTACCCATTAAAGCAAAAACGACATCTGTGCAGCCCTAACTCTAAAATTTTAGTTCAGAAAGAAAAAAAAAAAGAAAACCAGACATAAAAAATACAGGACAGTTTCAGATCATTGCTTTGTACTTTTATGTCCTGAAAGCATTTCTTTGGTGTTGTGTATACATATTGCTGACCTGGAAATCTGGAACCTAACTGCACTAGGACTTCAGTGGGATCTGTTTAAAGAAGAGCACAGCTCTCAACATTGTTTCTGGCAAGTGATGGTCAATTTGAACTGGAGGTGCTAGAAAATAGTTCTTGCCATGTGTGGGAAGAAATGGCTCCTTGTGGAAAAAGAGCAAAACCAACTGCCTGCCATTTAATCCAGTTGTGTTTTTTGTGTGTTTCCTTATTGGTGTTTGTGAGAATGTTTTTTTAAAAGCTGATGTGGAAATTGAGGTACATTTTTTTCCTTTTAAAGTGGAGAATGAGAGGCCTGATAGGTGTCTTTTCTCACTGCTAGAGAGTTTTGAAGGCTGGGGAAGAGCCTGCACATCACAGATAGAGTGAGAAGGAAAACTGTTTAATACTCTATCCTACATCAGTAGTCAAAGTAGCAGTAAAAGAAGAAAATGAGACCTCCTGTGAAAACTTCTTGAGCTCCCAATGTGAGGTTCAGGTGCAAGTGAGACTAGTTGCAAGTAGGGGTAGGTGCCATGTAGTCCCCTCTATCCCTTTTCAATCCTGGATGAGCTGCATTATCTGTAGCTGGGTTAGAAATGGCAGTCATTCACTATGAGATTCAGTGTGATGTGTGGATTCGCTTGAGATTGTTGAAGCTTGCTTTCTCCTTTCCATTAAAACTGATTTTCTGTTCATGAGTTTGTGCAAAGCAAGGGGTTAGTATATTGAATTTAAGAGCAGACTACCAAAGATTGTTGTGGAATATTCAGTGCTTGTGTATGTTGCCTGTTCAATCAACTGGAAATCTGCAGCAAGAGGTGCCTTTTAGGCTGCATTAGGAGAAGTGTTGCCAGCAGTTTAGAGGAGGTGATCCTTCTGCCCTGCTCAGCGCTACCAAGAAACACCTGGAGTGCTGAGTCCAGTTCTGAGCTTCCCAGTATGAGACACATTGGCAGACTGGAGTCAGTCCAACAAAGGCCTACAAAGTTGATTAAGGATTTTGAATATATGACATATGAGGCAAAGCTCAGAGAGCTGGAACTGTTCAGACTGTAAAAGGGAAGACTGAGGGAATCTCATCCAAGTGTATAAACACTGAGGGTCAGGGAGAGGTAATGAAGATGGAGCCAGCCTCTCTTCTCAGTAGTGCCCAGTGACTGGACAAAAGGCACTGCATACAAACTGAAATACAGAAAATGCTATTGAAGCTTATTTTATTTTTTATTTTTAAAATGTGAGAGGGATCAAACAGTGCAACAGGTTGTGCAGAGCAGTTGTGAAGCCTCCATCTGTAGAGGTATCCAAAGCCCTGAGCAACATGATCTAGCTGATCCTGCTTTGAGCAGATGGTTCCAACTGGGTGATATCCAGAGGTCCCGTCTGACCTCAATCCTTCTATGTTTCCATGACTTGCCAAGAATTATTACACTGTGACTCAATATGCTGTGCAAGACTCTCTTTTTTTTAAGTTAGCTAATAACAATGTGAAAGGTACTGATCTTTTCATTAAATTCAGAAGTGTGCAAATCTTGGTCTTGTAATTTTTTTGAGCAATATTCCCATAAGATTTCAGTTCTTCTGTATAATTTCAGGATTTTTTTTGTTTTGTTCCTGTATTTATTAACGATGAAAGACTTGGTTCAAACAGCTGACCTTTTTCTTTCCTAGGAGAGGGTCAGTCACAACTCAAAGAAAAAAAAAAGCAAACTTTTTCTTCCATTTTTCTAATTACTAAGTGGGTGTAAAGTTAAAAATAGCTGCACTGAGCAGCCTGCAGATGTTACCTGGCTAGTTGCAAACCTGCCCCAAGGGCAGAAACTGGTGCTTAGGGGAGCACAAAGGTGCCCCTTACTTCCCTCTCAACTTGTAAACTGATGAGTGCCAAAGAACACCAATACCAACCACCGAGTGAACCAATTTTCCCTAAAGGTTTGTTGCATTGCTTGGAACTCAGCCTCCCTGTTCTGCATCCTCAGTGCTAACTGCCATCCTAGCCTCCTTTCTAAAAACTGGAAACAATACTTGAAGGCAGTTATTTCTAGAATATTAATGTGTGTGTACACTGTCTGTAAATAAATGTATCCAAACTACATGTGGTGAGTTGACATTCATAGAATCATAGAATTATTCAGGTTGGAAAAGACCTCTGGGATCATCTAGTCCAGTCTTCTTTGAACATCTCCCTAACCCCCAGACCATGTCTTGAAGCATCACATCTACCTGTTTTTTGAACAACTTCAGAGATTATGACTCCACCACTTCCCTGGGCAGCCTGTTCCAATGGCTAATGAATCTTTCAGTGAAGAAGTTCTTCCTGATATCCAGTCTAAACCCCCCCTGACACAACTTGAGGCCATTACTTCTCACCCAGTTAGTTGCCTGGGAGAAGAGACCAGCACCAGCCTCACTACAACCTCCTTTTGAGATTTATTAACATAATGTTATATTCACATGGATCCAAACAAAATTTCTCATTGGTCATATATTTTTATTTCCAAACAAAAATAATTTGCAGGAAAATAATGATCAGGGGGATGTGGTAGTTTAGGGGGATTTAAAGCAGAGGACCACCGAGATGATCAGGGCTGGAGCACCTGCAATGTGAGGAGAGGCTGGAGGACCCGGGCTAGTTCAGCCTGGTGAGGGGGAAGCTCCCATGAGTGAACTCCTGTCTCTATGATTCTAAAATCTTGAGACCGATGAATAAGAAGCTTTTTTGAAAGTGGAAGAAGAAAGCAAACATCTGTTTAGCATTTTAAAATCATAAACAATTTCCTTCTATAATAATTATGTCCCACAATAAAGCATATCAGATTTAAAAGGTGATGTGTGGGGCTTTTAAGCAGTCAGAGGCAGAGAAAGTTTTTTTAAAAGAAATGTAACAGCCATTTTTTAACTTTTTTTTTAATTCTAGAGATGGTTTCCTGTTCACTTCAGGGAAAAAAAAACAAACAACAAACCAACACACACAAAGCAAAAACAAACCAACAAACAAATAAAAACATTTACTTCAGTGATTTACATGGCTACTGCCCAGCTCTTTGCTTTCAATTAACATTCTTGGAAATCAAACAAAAAAAATAACTTGTATTTTTTACGGAAGTGTTTACGGAAAAAAATTAAAACATATCTGAATACCATCAAAGTATTTTTATTCCAGAACATGTTTATGAATACTTTCTTGAAGTATTCTGCCAGGTCTATCCTGGAATTTGAGTTTTAGAAGCATTTTAAAAATTATTTTCCACTTCCCTTTGTACCAGCACATTTACTCACTCACACTGGTTTTCTGTTTTCCATATGTTATCTCTAAAACACAGGATTCCACAAAACTATAAATGCAGAAAAGCTTGAGGCAAAGAGGTATTTAACATGTTTTCCTTATTAAAATCATGTGATATCCTTCAAATATACAAAAACAATGACCAAAATTGTGCACTTACTGGTGTGCCAGTTACATAAAACACTCCACCACTGTTTTATTGCTTACCATGATACTTTCTGAGTACAGTCTCAACATTAACACTCATCTGTCTGGCATTTTTTGCTGTATTTTGACAGGCAGATCCTGGCTTCTCATCATATTAGTGCAGTTTGGTGTCTTTCCCTTTCGCAAGGAAAACAAGTTATGTATAGCATTAATAGTTATGCTCAGGAAATAGAAAGGATGATAAAGCTCTGACTGTTGGACTTCCACAACTACACAAGTATGTTTGCACATGCCTTGCTTCTGAAAGGAAACCTTTGGCAGGAACATACAGACTAGGTGTTAGAACACAAGCACAGGCAGTAAGCCACCTATAGAGTCATTTACATTAAAAATCCTGTTCTACATATGCAGAAAGGATAATTGTCTGACTAAATTGTGTTCACATATTGTTGTACATAACACACTATAAATAAGGCCAGATATGGGCTTTTTTCTTAATTGCACAGGTTCTGTTAGTTGTGATGGTACTTGCCTAGTTTGCTCCAAAAATGGAAAAAAAAACCCAACAACAAAACATTAATCCTGTGTTACTCGTATTAACATCATATGTACTAAGCATTTTTGTTTTCCTTATAATTTGCTGCTGTTGTTACAGTTGGTGCTATGGCTGGTAACAGTGCCACTCCAAGCAAGGTGCTAGCATTTTTGCTAGCATATGATATATACTACGATCACTTTCAGAATACAGCTTTCTGTAAGGAGGAGATACAAAGAACCAAAAAAAATTGCTTTAACCTCATACATTTCTGTATTTAGGAAGGCACACAAAAAATCTGTACAAAAATGTCATTTTCTAAAGGTCATACTCTGTCTTAATTCTTTTAATAACTCATAAAATACACTTCAGGGTTTTTTTACCCATACCGTAGATAACAATACAACATAGGTGGTCTTTATTGTGTTTTGAGGGAGGGGTAGTCTATTTGCTTGAAAGCAGTTCTAAAAAAAATAACAGGATTATTCTCATTTTTCATTTAGCTTAATAATACACTACATACATTTGTCAATCAAATTAGAATTACTGTCAGACCATAATAATGCATTTTAGTTTAGCCAATATCAGTCAGACCTGATTTATTTGCTTAATACAAATCTAATTGACTTTCAGGCTGCTCTTCTCTTTTCAGCTGTTAACCGACCAAGTACATCTTTAATTTCCAAGACCGATGGTTTGGTAGCAGTTGAGAGGAAGAATGATTTGCATAAGGCCTCAGAAGGGTGCCAAAAACTCTTCACGCTTTAAACAACAGCCTTTATTATTCTGTAAGTGGATGTGTTGAATTTTCATGCTTTTGTTTCCAGTTCAGCCCTGACAGAAAGAATAAAGTAGATTTTGCCAGCACCCCTGCCGTGCCCTGAGGGAGAAATTCAATGTGCCTCATTTGTCTTAATTGGAGAACCGCCCTTAGCACCAGCTTTTTCTATGAATATATTAGCATAACAGACAGAAAAGTCTAAGCCCACTTTTTTGTAGAACTATTTTTTTTCTTTCCACGAAAAACAAAAACTGGGAAGAAGAAAAATACATGCATCATCTCCCAGTCTTCTTACTCTTTTTGTTGTTGTAAAACACACTGTACAGGAAAAATGCATCCAGCCTACTTTATCTCCTCAGCGTTGTTAGGAGCTGGGTAGAGAGAAATGTGATAAATACTATCCATGACAGAGAGCTGAAAGCTGCTCTTTATTCTTCATAATGTACTAATCCTATATATTTGTTCTTTGCCTGGTTGTGTCGCTTTTTTCTGATGGAGGAGACAGTTTTGCACAGAGACTGATGGGCAGTAACTAGGAATGAAGCTAAGAAAAAAAACTTACAATCTTACGAAAGTGAATTTATTAACACTGAAACAAAATGCAGTTACCTCTGTCAAAGGAAGATTTCCAGCCCCATGCTTATTCAATTGAGAAATATTCATGTTCATGTTTTTCATTTCATAAAAGAACTCTAAATCTTGAAGAACAATCTCTGCAGTGTAAATCATTTCTAAATCAGGCCTCTTTCAGTGTCAGATTGAACTAATGAGATTTAAAGGGTAGTTTTCATAGAAGTATTTAGTTTACATATTCTTATGACTAATATTAATCTTTACATCTGTTATTGTACCAGCTATAGCTGGAACATTAAAAACACGGGAAACAGGTAATTTTCAGCAAAGTGTGATGTGTATATTTTTCCTGGAAATGTGGCTGCATTTTAGAAACTAATGAACCCATATTTAGTCATGATATTTTTCCCTGAGGCTTCAATACACCGCATCAGTCACATAGCCACTTAAATAGAAACTTTCCATGGACATTAGAAGGCTTGGCTGTTTAAGTTTTTTTAGGAATCTTGTAGACATTATGAAAAATTAAAATATTCTTTGGGTCAGGATTTTTTCAGTCAACTGGATGAGTTAATAGCTTTGAGATTCGATTCCAGCAGAAGCTGGGTCGGGGTCATTAGCATAGCCCCTGGAGAAACATCAGACTCTTAGATCTGATATTTACTCTTGCCTGTTCTCTGTGGCAATTTATCAAAGCCAGCCAGCACTGTAACATTAGAAGTCTTTCACACCTCTTCCTCCTCCTATTACTCATTACTGAGTCATCTTTCTCCTACATGTATAATATCCCTAAAAACATGTTCAGCTTACTCTTGGATGGACTCCTCTTATGTCTTGAAGCATGGTATTAGAACAGCTTTTTGCTTTCTTTTGCAAATAAATCTGCAGAATAACTAGTTAGCATGATGTATTTTTGAAAGTATGTAGGCATCCCATACTGAGTGGTTCCATTCACATTAGAAAAATGGTAATGACTTACAACACTTCATCTGATAATCCAAACTGTTTGGCTGAGCTAACAACTCAGCAAATAAGAAAGGCAAGCTTGCACTCATTGCCTCTCTTTGCTTGCTTACTCTCTGTCTGTAGTATTCTCTGCCTCAGTTTCCAACTGGAAGCTGTTCAAACCCATCTGAGTTAGAAGGGATACCTTTCTAGGATACCACTCAGAGCAATTAAAGTGAATATCCTCTTTGCCTATGCATTGTCAGGACACTTCACAAGCTACTAAGTTGTAATATGGTTTGTTTCCTAGGAAAGAGGTTAAAAACAGTTAATGCAACATATACAAGTGGGCAGTAACGCATGGCATTTCTTGAAGTAATGTTATGGTGTGGGAAAATGCCTTATCTCCATGCTGTGCTCCATAAATTTCCTGGTTCAAACAAATTGCAACAAATGGTTTGTGTGGAAACAAAATGGTAATCTAGGTCGCAGGACACATTGCAGGGTTATATCATTGTTATGTGTTATTGTGTTAGGAAGCTTCTATGAATAGCACTCTTTTGATGGATCAAGGCATCCTCTCATTTCTCACAGCACTAAACCCTCTTCCAATGCTGAACAAAACAGATGGTCACAAACCAAGGAATGTACGCTTTAAATAACTCTCTGCTGATTGTTTGCATGTGTACCATACTGCATATTCACAACAAACCCTTGTCCTGTCATGTCTGCTTGTGTTTTGAAAAGTGTTTCATTTCTAGAGTTTCGTAGGATGATGTGGTCTCCAGTGAGTTTGATTAGTTGTCAGACAGGTCCTAGAGAGTAGTGGTGGCTCTGTCATAAGGAGTTTCTTTCAAGCCTCTGGATGACTGCTTCCTAACTCTGCCACCATATTTATCCATTCTGTCCCCATGATAGGAAGTAGATAGCCAGATTTTCCTTCCTTTTTCTTGAGCAAAATAATGTGGAATAGGAACACCTGCCTCCTGTAAGACTCCTTGGGACTGAGTCCTACATGACAGCATTTGAAAAGCTTTCTAGGGTGAATTAATCACTGGGATTCCATACAAAGCAAGATCAGCTGAGGAATGGTTATCTGCTTTCCATAGATGGCAAATATATGATAAAGGACTATGCCAACTTACACAGGAAAAGCAAGTCATGTTTGAGGGAGGCAGGAAAATATCAACAGCTGGCTGATAGGAGGGAGCATATATAGAGAGTTAACAAATGTCTCCTCTTATGAGTAATCCTCTCCTTGGGAATCATAAGTTCAGCTAAATACTAATGGGTTCAATGTTGAAGTTAGGTTCTGCATATGTTTATCCACACAACCACCCAAGTGGGTGCACAACTGTCAAAAGGATATGAACCTGTACTCAGTCAAATTTTTTTTCTCCTAATTCAAAAAGCTACCCACTTTAAAAAATAGGCCTATGCTAAATTTTAGTGTGCATAAGCACCTAATAATCTGTTTCCAGTTATATCACTCTGTTTCTGAACTTTTGTGGATTCACAAGGCCGTCTACATATGCAGTGGCTTTATAGATTCTCTATTCATTTTGGTAAATGAATAAAAGTCCCATTTGTGATGGTCACAAGGCTATCCCACATTGCTAGCCATTAAGTCCAACATTACCCTCCTAGAGCACTGAAGGAGGTTAAGGATATTTTATACATTCCAGTGGGTGCACAACCAAAAAGAGGCATTCACTTCTTAAACACACAAACTGTAACTATTTCTATGTAACATAAATAATGTTCTTTTCCAGAAGTATGGTTTTCAAGACATAGCTCACTGAGGGTAAGATGGTGTCATTCTAACTGTTCATGAATAAGGTAGTGTGCAAATCCACAAGCCACATACCTTATGTGTAGCATCTGTGTCTTAAAAAAAGTCCTCTCAGTATCCGAGTCACACAAGGGTTAGCATGGTAAGTACTTATTCCTGTTCAAACTGTTGAATAAATAGACAAATCAAATAAATGCAGTTTTCTCCCATATTCTGAGCTGTCTATTCCACAGACTTGCAGTTACTGGAACGTGAACTTTTATGAAACCATCTGAAATATTTACAGAACTCCTATTTTAATCCCATTTAACTGTCTTCACTGGTGCTGTTTTGTTTTTTTTTTTTCTCATACATCTCAACAGGAGCAAAGAGTTGTAATGTACAGCTATGCTGGGTTTATGGTGATGAACTGCATAAATTCTGCATGGAGAAGAAAAAGCCCTTTCCAAATATTTTTAAAAGATTAAGGGCTAGAACATTTGCATTGGCATATGCATAACCTAATTAACTCCTATGAACAGATTCCTAACGTTCAAAGGATGACTTAGTGGGGAAAAGGTTATGCTTTCTTTAACATTGTTTTCATTATTCAAGAGCTGGAGAGATTTCAGTTCCTACTTGATGTCTGTTTTCTCAATGCTACATGAATAAAGCACAGAACTGAAAACTTAAGTATAAGACTAGTTTTTAAACACAGATTGAATTACATGCAAGAAACTACAGTGATTACATATTTTTCAATTATTAATAGAATTGCAGGAGTATGCATAAATATTGGTGCTACACAATAGATTCCAAAGACAGTTATCTGCAGATGTGTCTTGTAAAGATGCGTCTGTCCTTATCAGAAAGGATCCGGAACTCGGAGGCCTTTCTAGTGACTCTTGTGTTCAGCTTTCTCACACATACTTAATCCAGCAGGTTACTGGCCTGCCAGAAAGCCATCAAAAAACATTTGTCACTGCATCGAAATCAAATATGTATCCTGGCTGCTAAGAAGGGCTTTGTTGGACTAAATGACTGTACCATTTTAGACAGTGCTGTAAGATTAATGACAACACTGGTTGTCCAATTTTCACCCTTGGGGCAGTATTACAAAGATGTGCCCTTTCTATACACCTGATGTTACGCATATAAAACACATCATTCCTTCTGCTGTGAGCCTTAGTAATGGTCCATGTCTCCTGTTCCCCCTCCACAGAGGAAGATTAACATGATGTGGGTGTAATTTATCTTGGGGAGGGGGTTGCTGAATAGAAGTATATTTGCTGGTGTTATTTTATATGGGTTAATCACCTAATCACAAAGAACACTTAACAAGTGCATGTATCTGACAGAATGAGGCCTCTGGAATATATTTTTGAGCCAAAGCAAATGAACTGTTCCTCTCCATTATCATTCTTTAAATGTAAAAGCTATCAGTAAGCAACTTGTCTTCAATTAGCCTTACATTCTTTGACCTAATCCAAAGTCCCTGCCTCCTGTCTTTGTTTTGTTATGCCCTATTACTAAGCGTAAGCACAGTTTCGCAAGAGAATTCCAAAAATAAGACTTTTTGAGGGCACTTTGCTTCATCCATACATTGGAAGACTGATGAATAAAAAGCACATTTGGCACCATTCAGTCCCTGTGTAATGTTTTTCTCTTCGGTTGTGTGCTGAGCCATTCTCCAGTGTTTCCATTTGCCCCAATAATGACTTTACATTCAACTTCCAGCTTCATGATTTCCTTTTCACACGGTACTGAGCTGCTTGCTCTCTCCTGCTGCTCATGTCAGAGGCAGTTGAACTTGGAGGTCAGCGTGAAGAGAAAAGAGCAATATAATTGCATACCACAGAGGCCAGATGTTTAGTAAAATCATGGGGAATCTTGTCAGGAAGCGTCATTGAAGTTCCTAGGAGATTCATCACTTTCCCAAAGGAAACTGGAAGATTGTATTCCAAAAGACAATTGTTCCTTAGCAGTAACATGCCAAGAGAAATAAAATGTGCCTTTTCTCACTATTTACTCTGTTATATATCTTACCTCTGTCTGCTGCTTAGTTTCTTTTTATTTCTTTCTGATCCACCAGTACTACAAATTATAGCTGGAAAGCTAGTAAGTGCTCTTAATTTGTGGAATGTTTTTTTTCTTATCTTTGAAGTTAAATACTAATGAAATTATCACAAACTTCTTAGACATTTATTACACAAAAATGCAGGAATTATATCAGCCTCTCTTCTAGGCATAGTCCTTCAATAGTTTAACATAACTAGTTGAAAAGTTTTACATGTTTTCTTCAATATTTTGGTGTTGCTTGGCACAATATCTAGCAGAAAAGAGAGTGTGAAAAACCTTTATGAAATATGAGGCTAGACATCACCTTTTCTTTTTGAAAACATGAACTTAACATTTAGTTTTTATTGTGTCAAGAGAAGTAGCACATCTAGGAATGGAAATATGGGTGAGTAAATCTCTGTTAACAACAGATAAGCAATGACCAAACTTATGACATCACAGAAAATAATTTATATCATATACACGTTTTAAGTTATAAGTACCAGGAAAATAAATATATATATAATCGCAGTACTTGCCCCTTCAAAGTGCATAATTTAGAAAGAAGGTACTCACAACTTTACAGACTCATATTTGAAACAGCTGCTGAACCAAAAAGCCCCAGGTCAATTCACACATTTGGTATTTCGTTAGTTGAACTGGTTGAGTTCAACTTTTGAGATGGGAATTACATCTAGTAAGCACCAGGTGACATCTTCATTGTTACAAACGTAGATATTAGTGCACAAGAGGAAGAGATTTCTGGTGCTAATCAGAGCACTCACACTAAGAGCAATGAAGTGAAGTTAGGCTGGGTGAAAGCTGATACTTTTCCTGCTTTTCCCCTTCTGGCACAATTTCTTATTTTTCTGTCTGATTCAAGGTCTAAAATAAGTTGGAGAGTTTTGAAAAAAATGTGCAGGAAGGTATCTTCAATTGCTAGGAATAAAAATAAAACTTCCTACAAATCTTTCAATGTCTTTGCAGCTGCGGGGAAGGGAGGGGAGGAAAGTGGAGGAAGGCAAAGAGGGAAAGAGAGCGAGCACAAGCCCCTCTCTATCTATGTTATTACTATAGCTGTGATAGTCTGAAGGGGAACTGGCTCTTCCAAATAACTTTAGTCTCCTATTTTCTTCTACTTTCATGCTTATGAAGCCTTCATGTGGGAGAAACTTGGAGGACAAGCTGCCCAGGGACATTCTCTTCAACCCAAGTAATGTTTACATACTACTGTATGAAACTCTTTTATGTAGATGGATATGATAAAAGCTATATCTGAAAAACTTTTACACTGCAGTCTTCAGACCTAGTGAAACATCTTTTTAGAGGCTTCTCTTCTGAAATGATGCTAAAACTGATATTTCTTAGAGGTCCTCTATTAGATTTCTGTTCCTGTATTTAGAAATCAGTTAAAACTAAATTTCTTGTTTGGTCTGGCTGGACTTTAGGACATCAGAATGGTTCATTGTATGAAAGTTAAATAAAAGCATACAAAACTGAAGAGTTTCTTTGTCTTGAAACAACACATAACATATCAGTGGAAGTATTGACTTTCCTAAAAACATATGCCAGGAATTTGTTGCACAGGTATAAAAACCATTGTAGAACAAAAGATGACTGTTGCAGAGAGGTATCTTTGAGAACTGAGGTGTCTTTCTTGGCACTGTTGAATATAGAACCACTTTATCTTCCTGACCTCAACACTCAGATTGCGTAAATTCAGCTTTACATTGTTGACTCCATTAACAAATTAATCAATAGCAATCTCATCTCTACAACAGCTTATTTTGTCAAAATGAAATTTCACTCATTTCTTTGACAGGACAAAGTTGTCTGTTTCAAGGGGAGACATAACTGAACTATATTGTCCACCCAACAAGCCATTCCCCACCAAGGTGTGGATGTGCTATGTACACTACCAGCAGAGTAGTGTTTACTGCATGTGTTTGAATAGCTATTTGCACTAAAATGTTCTTGTAATAGCCTTTGTCTCTGATGTTTGGTCACCATAAAAAGCTACTGGCAACATTATGTTCTTCCTCACTTGTCAGCTGCTGATAAGTTGGGTAGTTCTACCCTCAGTGATTCTGGGTATGGAAGGACGTATCATTAGATTTCCTATGTAATGTAGATATGACAAGACTTTTTGAATTGGTGTAGCCCCCACATAATTAAATATAATTTTGAATTGGTGTAGCCCCCACATAATTAAATATAATTTAAGTCTCTCATTTCCCACCTTATAATTAGAATATATTAAGCTGTTTCAGTGATCCTGAATATGTACAGACACTAAAGTATTTCTCACCCTAATGTTATCAAGTCTGTAATATTTTAACAAAAAAGAAAACCTAAATGTAAATTTCCATTTTCTTTGTATAACATTTATGCAGTAAAGAATGAGTTGAGTACATGATTTTTCATTTCTGGATAGCTAGGAATAGTAACGCATGAGCTGCAGAAGAGAGCATTAATCTCTCAAGCTGCTAAGAAATGAAATGTCATAGAGAGTGACTTGTTCTTTGCTGGTGTTTTCTCAGCACTGAGTTCTCTTCTCCCTCCCCTTCTTACAAGATTCTTCATCAAAAGAAAAAAAGAATCACACTTTTGATTATATTAGATTAGAGTAAAGCCATAATCTCTCATACATTGATTTAGATACTCTATTTGAAGTACGAAGTTCCATGGACCATTCCTTTCTTCTCAAGGATAAGTAACTGCAAATTGTTTTGAAGTTTCCAAGGGCTAGTATTGGTCAAGAGGAAGAGGGACGAGACTCTGACAGTATTTACATTTATTTTATTACGCCACATGACAGCCAATTTCTAAACAAGGTGCTTTTTTCCTCCTATTTTTTCTATTTATGTTTTTAATTCAGACTTGCAATGGTTGTGTGATGTTTTGGCTTATTCTATTTAATTTTCTGCTCCATTACTCAGAGACAACTCCAGAAATTTCTGCAAAGTTTAGAACATTCAACAAGTTTTGTAAATCTTGCCAGGCAGGCTGTCTCAAATGTCATTGCAAACACAGGAAATGGTCTGATTTCACAGAAGGAATTGTAGAAGTGTTTATGTGCAGATGAACTCTTCATGTGTGACTCAGTGGCCCTCAGCAGAAAAACCAAGGCTTTAGAGAAACTGGACCTTCTATCATACAGTTCTGCCTTTAAAAGAGAATTAGCCCTTCCAGAAGATCACTGTGAAAAGTTATAACATTTGACAAGTATTGTAGTATATAATGTAAAGAGTAGAAGGCAAAATAATGTGTGTAAAAGAGAGCAATTCCCCAAAGCAAAAACCATCTAAGAATCATCATGTGAAAGAGGCAAACCAGCAGGTTTGTCAGGCTGCTAAGACTTCCTCGTATATGCAGTACTATTGTCTTGGGTTTTGGTTTGTTTGGTTGTTTTTTTTTTCCTTGGGCTTCAGGTGTGCTATTAAGGCATTGAAGGTGTCTTCTATGACACCCATAAAGGTGTTACCAGACATAAGATAGATAATGCTTTAAGGATGTGCACTTTTGTCAGAGGAGAGCAAAATCCTGAGCAGGATCCCACCTGACTAGTAGACTTCATCATGTCACATCCCAGACAACCAGAATTATGTTAGTTAGACGAAACGCACAGTCTGTGCTTCCAGAATCTTCCTGGAAACGGGCTGGTAGGCTGTCATTTGCAGTCTGTGTTCTGGAATCTTCCTTTCACAACGCACGCATTCTGAAAACAATTGTTCTGAAACCAGCTTCTCACATGGTAAACCCAGTGCCAGGGAAGTGCTGTCCTTCCTCCATGGGACCACTCCCTAGCTCTGACCATGTCTTTGCTCCTGCAACCCCAGCATCACCACAAAAATTGCCCCCCAGATTCAACCCTGATGAAACTTTTTTAGTGAATGTTTGAGACATCAACTATAATGCCACTGGACCATGACACATCATGGAAACTCATATCCATCATTACTGAAATAGATAGAATTCCAGTGTTACGGCTGTCAGTGTAACTGTTACGCTTTCAGCATGTGTGCATTCATAGGTCCTCTGGAGATCTGTTCTGCTTCTGAATAACAACAGGTATCAATATATTTGCTGCATAAACATGGCTGAAGCAATATTCCTTTGCAATAAATTGTTCTTCTTCAAACAATTCAATTAGTAAAGGGCTCTACAGTCATCATGGACTCCAGGTCACTTCCCATTATGCCAATAAATGCCATGTCTTACATTTGCTTTGTTTCTTCTGCTAGTGAGAAGCAATAGAGATCTCAATACTGCAATGCTGGCTTTTCAACTGTTGCTTTAATTACTCTCCTTCTAGCATACTGTGAAGAAATGCAAGAGATGAAATGAACCTTAACCATGCTACAAAATTTTTTTCTAGATATATTCTAAATCCCACTGAAATGAGAGAGTCTTTCTATTGATTTATCAGGATTGTACGATAGTCTTCAAAGGCCAAAGAATAGAGCACTACGAAACAAGACAGGCAGGGGTAAATTAGCACGTTGTTCTCTAATGTGTTTCAAGAAATTTCTCATTAAGATCCTCATACACCTATGAATTGTTTGATGTTCTGTTAGAAATCACCCTAGGTAATCAACAACAGCAAATTCGCTTATCAGCTGCATGGTGCTGGTAAATTCCTGTAGCGTTAGATGATCCATTGCTTTTATGGATACTATTTTATGTCTTGTCACTTGTCTTTGAACAGCTACTCATTCTATGGGAGACAAATTTGTGTGTTTCCCTTTTATGCTTCTTAACATTTTCACTTTCTAGAAAATAAGCAAGTATCTGGGAATGGTATCACTCATCTATTTGCATCTTCTTTCCATTATTATTTGTTTGCTGGATGGTATAAAACATGGCTCATACTTGGCGATTTCTTTATAGCTTGTGACTGTGATGTGACAGTATTGTCATAATGAATCAAAATAATATAAATAGAAAGGGCTATACTTTTCTGTGGGGTGTGGGTGTTAGGAGATTTTGAAGAAAATTGAATCAGTTTTATTTAAAAAGTACTTATTTCTGGAAGGGATTTCACAGAATCCAAAAGCTGATCATTACAGCACTTATCCACAATGTGCTGCTTTTCTCTCCCTTTTTGTTATCACTTGACAATGATCTGGCTCGTACATTGATACACTGGTATTTTTACTCCACCTTCTTTCCCAAACAGAATTCTATTTTGTACTGTTTGCCAAAGGGTAAGGAACTTGTAAGCAGTTCTGTGTTTCTACCAGGTGTTAAAGGCTGTAATTTATTCCCTATAATTCTTACATGTAAAGCCATTTCCGTAACACTCATAACTCTGGTGACTCAGTGCTTCATAGCACTGAAAAGACATCATGGCCTTGGAAGGTGGATCTCTCCTACTTCTTTCCTTTTCCAGGTAATCTTTCTTTTGATACAGTGTTTACTACTGTACTGAATATATTCACTGGCAATAAATTTTGTCTAAATGTATTAATAGTTGAACCTTTTGAGTTTTGATTTTTAAACTACATTATTTTCCGCTATCAATGCATTTGTTTACTTAAGAAATTATGAGCTGAGATTTTGCATGAGATGCTGGTCTGTTAACAGCACAGCTGTGAAAGGTAGAGGACTGTGCCATGTGGAAGACATCAGTGGCTATAAAACTGTTCTACTTCTGGTTCAGAAATGCCATCATAGCAAGGCCAAGAAGGGAAGACATAGCTTCAATAAGCTCTGGAATAGAGCAGCTTCAGAGAGCAGAGGGAATCTACTTCCTAGTTCATAAGCTAAAACACAGGACAAGGCTGAACTTTCTACTGTGGGTTCCTGGGAACATGAAGGGGTTAAAAGGGGATAAAAAGAAGTTAAGCATGATTATCAGTGAGAAAAATCCTTATCCATACTATGCAGGGAAAATACATTACAAGCCAAGTTAAAGACAAAGGAAGATGACAGCAAACAAATTTAAGTGTGATATTTATGTATACATGTATACATGCATACATTCAAACAGAGGGATAGATATACATATAAATACACCATATATAACATATGTATATCATATATGGGTTTATATAAGATATATATATCTAGTTCTGGACAGTCAGAAATCTCAAAGTATTGTGTAAATGCTAACCAATGAACCCTTACAGTAATCCCACAGAAACATTTTGCCAACAAGGAAATTAAGCTACAGAGAGGTTAACAATCTTCTCCATGTCCACACAAATCAACTCACCTGTGCTTATTCACTTATTACTAAACATAATAAAGCTATTGTAATCCATTACCAGTGAAGAATTGTGTTGTAAGAACAAAAAGGAAGGAGAAAGATGCTTCAGAACGAAAGTGTAGTTATAAATTGGTTTTAGGACTGGAAAATAAAGTTGGCAGAGGTGTTTTCAGTAGAAATTACTTAGGGCCTCTGAAAAAAGAAAAAAAAAAAGAAAGGCAGAAAGAAGGAAAGAAAGCATGGTGGAAAAATAGTCTGCATTCAATACGCTCACCTTATTTTACTTTCTTTTGACCTAGTCACAGTTTTTTAATGTCATGGCAAATTAACTGTTTAACATATGCATCCAAAATGATCAGGAGGAATAATATGACAAGAAAAGGTGTCACTAGAGTTTTTTATTCACTTTCTTTTCTGTGTCAAGTCTTAGTACAACAGTGAGGTATCTACGATGCTAAAGGTGAACTGGAACCAAGATTGGAAAATTTTTGGTATTTAAATACTAATTGCAATGATATGTGAGCATCACAGTCTTTTATTTTCTAAAGCTTAGCTGTGTTTGGATGTTTGGACACTCTCCATTTTTAAGCAAAATGAGAGAAAATTGTGGTTAAGGTGGATATTGCTGTAAACTTTCTTGCACATTTGCATGGAGGGAATAGAGGGTAGAAGGCTGTTGTGCAGCTTCATCATACAGTAGAGGGTTTTGGTCATGTTATACCACCTGCTATCTCAGTTTGGCGTGGATGGATGAGATGGAAATAGAAATAACTTTGTTTGCCTTGCTCCCTTACAAAGCACATGTAGAACACATAGCAAGTTTATGGATACATTTCTGTCAGAGGACCCAAGTTAGTTCAATCTAGTCTAGCTACAGGCAGCCCCACTCCCAGGTTAATGTGCTCTTTATTTGTGCTGTGATGACACTGGCAAATTCATTTTGCCATTCCTTTCTCCTGAGGTAAAGAGAACTTTTATATAATTTCTTGGTTTGTGAAAGAGTGGGAGGAACCAGGGGATTATGTACACCCTCAGTGAGGTAAACCTGGACTGAATTTATCATCAAACTCATGTGAGAGATTTTTGCATGCATATGAAAGGGATAGAGAAAGATTTAAGGTTTGCTCTGCAATGGATTTTAAGATATCTGGAAAACAAATTTGAAATCCAAGTTACTCTATTAATTTAAGCTCTTCTTGAGATGGTGACTGATTGGCATATGTTTTCTAAACCTTTTGTCTTTCATTTCCTCAATTTCTTTCTAAATGGACCATTAGACTTTAAACTGAAAACTTTAGCTTCTTAGTCTATTTATGTCTGTATCTTTCTATGTGCATAGCTCCAGCCACTTGGAGTAAACTCTCTGCTATTTCTTTCTTTTATCTGGGCTGCATTTAAGGTAGCAAAGAAGACTGGTTCTGTTTTCTTCTATGGTCTGAAAAGAGTTTAATAATGATCATTTCTGCTCTTGTGAGCAGAAACAGAGCCTGTTTATTACATACAATCAGGAGCTCATACCAAACTTGTTTATTACTTCCTGACCTACTATGGATTTTGTCTTTTCAGGTTGTGTTCATTTTGACCCTTCCTGACTTTCTCTCCAATTCTAGCAATAATATTTCCAGCATTATTATTGCCTTTTAATACTTAGATATGGTGCTTAATTATGTGGTCACATATCATTACCTTTTTGGGTAATTATGCATAAAATGCATAATTTACATCATGCCATTGTCTCTGAACGTTCATGTCCCAATCCTCAACAAGACTTGTGTACTTGCTTAGATTTAAGTCATGTGAGACAATTTAGGATTATAGGATAATTCATGCCAGGAGGGACCTCAGGAGGTCTCTAGTCCAATGTGATGTTCACAGCAGGGTCAGTTCTGAGGTCAGAGCAGGGTGCTCAGGGCTTCTTTCAGCCTGGGTTGAAACACTCCAAAGATGGAGAGTTCACAGTCTCAAAATATGCCAGCACATAAAGCAAATGAAATGCATACGTTTTTTCAAGAATAATGTTTAGTCAGAGGTGTACGGTGTTTGGGGATACCATGTAATGAATACTGCTAAATAAAATCATGCATGGAAGCTATGTATAGGAAATGCTCTAAGAAACACAGACCACAGACTGGATATGCACATCAACAAGCAAAAACTAATAAAGCTCCCTGATTATTATTTTTAACAGAAAGACCTAATATAAAAACAAACTTTTAGTAACAGATGCATTTAATACATCATTTTTTTCAATACCGCTGTCTCTCTGAAGCAGCTGAGTTGATTTATCATCTCCCTACCATTGCAATAGGCAGGTCTCATACTCCCATCCCTCTTTCATTTCATTTCACTTCCTTGCATCTGGCTGTGTAATCCCAATGACTCTCATATACCCACTCTAGGACCTTCCAATAAGCTCCCACCAGGTCAGTTTTGTGCAGATTTAGTGATCTGAATTTGCCATGCACACGGCCAGCAAAAGGAAATATAAGGTGTGGGGAGGATGAGGCTGCTCATTTTCAGAACACTGTGGCATTAGATTGCTCAGCTGGTGTCATTTTGCACCTCCGGAATTCTTTTTTTTTCTTTCTTAAAAAGTTTTTACCCATATTTTATATATAATTAAAAATACTATTTAATCTAGCTTAAATAGAAAAAAGTTTACAAATATTCATTTTCAATCAAGCAACACTGACAGTTTGATTTCTCGTAAAACTTGTTTTTTGGGTTTGTTATCTTTTAAGAATGTCACAGGTAGGTATGTTTGCATGCAGCTGAATGTGTGCGTATACGTATACGTATACGTATATGTATACGTATACATATACATATACATAAACATACATGCATGCATGCAGTCTGTAGAATTCCAGACAGTACAGTCTGTGGAATTTTCCAGCTACATTAATATCATGGTTATGCCCTGATCCACATTTATGGAGTGCTTGTCGCAAGAACTATAGTGTATGTCATGGAAATGTATAAAATTCTTAAAATATCATTGGCTGATAGAACTTGCAAATGGACTATCAAATATTGGGGGGGTCTTACCATATATTGTACACAGACTGTGGAAAAGTTTTTCAGCAACTCTGAAGACTAATTCTGTAATTAAATTCTAGTATAACTAAAAATGTTCATGGCACACAGCTAAGATTGTACATTCTGACCAATGAATGCTTAAACATGGTACCGTAATATTCTTCTAAATATAGATTTATTGTGGAATAAAAAGAAAATGCTCAATGCTGCAAAATAATTAGCTCAAGCAGTTATCAATTCTAAGATGCATGCTTTTAGTTAAAAGCTCCATTCAGACTGAAAAGCCAAATAAAGAGATTTGTTTCCTCTCTGTCAAGAAACAAAAGCATAAAAACTCTAAAATAAAAGAGAGTTTAAGGGCAAGACAGCAATACTAAAATGTTCCAGGCCTGCTTCAGATGATCTGTCCAAACAGCTTCCAAAACTATCATCAATGGGCAGATAATTAATGAATTATGAAATGCTTCTATGCCATTTGGTGATTCCAGATGCAGAGAGTACACTGCAATTCTTTTAAGTCCACTGTAAAACTTATTTAATCACGGTTTTAGTCAGATCATTAATTGTAATTTGTTTCATTGGTGTTGAAAACTGTTCTGATACAATATCATTAAGGGTTAGAGAGAAAATAAAATGTCTGATTTCCTAACCTACAGTGGGAAAGTCTTTCTAAAGATTCCCTTTTTTTTTTTTTTTTTTTTTAGATTTCAGTCCATTTCCAATCACAGTGGAAAAATCAACAGAAATGTTTACTTCTTCTCTTGTCATCCAGTACTCCTTTCCAACCTTTAAAGATAACGAGTGAGAGATATCAGTCAACTGAAGATGAATATCTGATTATCTTCTGTCATTGTTCCCCACACCTGACTGAAAAGAAAATCTCGTCATGACTATAATGAAATTACAGGAAGAATGAAAATGAATTTTACAAATAGTCAGTATGCGGATTTTGCCTAGTTTTATCTCATTGGTTTACTTCCTTGAGCCAGTGGGAAAGCAGAGATTTTAAATGGGTTGATAATGCTGGGAAGCCAGCACCAGTGTTAGGGGCTAGTAAACAACAAGATCTAACCAAATATGTAAGTGCGCATTTATCAAATGCAAACTAACCAGAGGCAGGACTAGGCAAGCAGTAGCACTCATCAGGACACTCTAGGGCAGTTTCTTCCACCTAGACTATGTTAAATGGCAGGAGCCCACTGCTGCACTACGTTCCCACAGGAACCTGCTACATGTGTCTTTGGCCAGGATGCATTATCAACACATGCTCACAGTGCCCTTCAGCCAGACAGGGGACTCCGCAGTTTGTGTCAGCTGCAGATCTGGCCTTGCATCATTAAAGAGATGTATGGGGCAAGTACACATTTTTTTCCCATTTGAGTTGGAGATGTCTTCATATGTCTATTTGCTAGCATGTTTGGCACAGGGGAGACTTTTGAGAGTCCCCCTACATGACACTAGAGTATCCATGTGCAATAAGTCAAAGCAGTGGTGGCCAACGGCAGGGAGCTCAGAGCCACAAGGCAGAGAAACACCATGCACAAAGCAAACTACCGAAAGATTTAGGAGACGGAGACACGCACACAATCACCCAGCATAATCTGCTCCAGTACAAAATTATTCCTGATCCAAAGAGAAATAAAATATCCACATTTGCACAAGACACTGTAACCAGTTTGCTCCAGGTTAAATTGCCTGTGAATCCCAGCTCAGGGATTTCATGAGAGTCTGCTGCTTGCTGTGTCTAAACTCACAGTGTCAGCAGCTTTTAATCATATTAGCTGAGGAATTAGTGTGTGTCTCAATGCAATCTGCATCATCTACCATAAAGAAATCATTATGAATACGTAGTTTCTTCTTTAAGAAAAAGATAGAGCAACAGAAGGGATCAGCCCACAGCAACTTGGAGTCCCGTGTCATTTCATCACAAAGTAAATAGCTCTCTTCATCTGAGGGTGAGAACGCTGCAAAAACAAACTCCTTTCTGTTCTGTAGTAACGCCTGAAAGAGCTTGTGGTGCAGTAATCCCAAATCCAGGGGCAATCTATTAAGAACTCAGCACCACCGATCCTGAGAATCAGCTGATAAGCACATTCTACACACACACACCCTGTTTTTAAAACTAATCCTCTTAAAGATTGTGCTAAGTAATGAAAGGATGAGATGAAAGAGGCCTTTTTCATTACTACCACATAAACTGCTTGTGTAAATGTTTCATTAACACACTGCTTGACCAGTATTTTGTCCTCCCCACCCCCACCGCTGCTATGGTTCTGCCGCAGCCTGCAAGGCAAAATGTGTGATTTACACGTTGGAGACAAACATTCCCACACTTGAATGCTGCACTATTCTTTAGAAAAGGAGAGACCTACAAAAAGGCATTGTGGAGGACATTTTAATTTAACACTTCTTTTTTCATATGTGCTTAAAAAGATCTATTGCTTCCAACTACATGGGGATTTTGTTTTTTAGTTTTGCGAGGTTCCTCTAATATATGTTTGTCTCTTGCAAGCACCCTCAGGCAAGATGGCATTTATTAAGCATGATGGGTTTGAAGAGATATTTAGAAGTCTTTATTTTCTGGAGGAAAAGGCAAAGGGATTCAAAAGAGGTTTGCCCTTTTGCACGCTGAAGTACAGGCAGTATGTTACCTTTTAAGCCCATGGGTACCTGTCAACTTCTTCAGAGCAGTGTAGAAAGAGAAAAAGTTTTTAAATTATCAGATAAAGGCTTACAGTGTGTATTTTTTATTTGAACAAAAGGGTGTAGCTTTCCTTATCAGCTGAGGTATTATGTAGTGTTTCCCACTCATCATATGATTACAATAATGAAGTTCCCTGTCCTGCAGCTAATCCTCTAAAGAATGGTCATTTTCATTATAATATTCAAACAGAAATAAAGTACTATTTTTCAGACAGTCATTATATCTGTAAAAATAAATACCATCCTCAGCACACACTGCTTCCATGCCAACAATGTTTGACACATAAAGCCAGCTAGACATAGCACATCAGCATCAATGTCAAGTAATTCTGTTGAAACCAATGGTGTTACTCAGGGAAGGCTTTGCTGGAGTTTTTCTAGGTTTACATAGATGGAATCAGGAGTATATCTGGCACATCCTGCATAACCCTTGCATAAAACCAAAATACAATTTCTCTTTTAAAGCAGGCATTACTTCAATATGCTAAGGAAAATGAAAAATAACAGATCCATTGTCACAATTAGCTCTCTTTGTGTGGAATATGTGAAAATGTTATTCTAATTGCATTCTACTGCCACTCCCTTTACCTAAAATTACAAAAAGTAAATGGAAAATTGAACAAAAATACAGCCTGTATACCACAATCAATTACTTGTTTTCAACTCCATTTTGCTCCATTAAGAATAGTACTTGCATTGCTATGAACTTAACAGTTACTATGGTTAATATAAGTGCCACGTATAGTTCGGTATATGTAAGCTTGTTTGCTGCCATGACCATGATCTGGTTTCAAAGTGAATAGATTCATTTGGATCAACAGTCCCTCCAGGGGTAAGTGCTTAAATGTATTCAACCTTCGCAAGAGCTGAAAACATCAATACCTTCATAAAGCCACTTTGATTTGTATTGACTAAAGTTGTGCTGCTAATTCACATACATCATTGTTTACTTCACTGAGCTTTTAACATGGTATTTGATTTATAGAAATAGTGATTCAATTTCTACAAAGACTTGGTAGGATAAGACCTCCCTCAGATTTTTTCTTTACCTCAGATATGCTGAAAGTCAAAGGAAGCCTACCACTGCAATACAAAAATTGCTCAGTAAATGTTCATGTGCACTACATATTTTACTTGCTTAGTAACAGCTAATAGCAATGTAGATCTGTCAGATAAGGGACAACCAATTATCTAAGCATGTCGCTAATGTGACTGCAGCAAACCCATTGAATTATACACTCTGAAATGCATTTCTCCCATTTTACTCTGTGTATGTAATTAAGAAACTTATATTTAAAAAAAAGGAAAAATTTCTGAAGGCTTTTTTTTTAACAATTACTTATCATTAAGGCACTATAATAATTGATCCTCTGCAGGAAATCATTAAGGCACATTGGTAAACCAACATAAATAGCATACAGATCCCCATACAAATAATTGCAGCTCTTACATTTGGTATGAGTTTGCAATGTTTGTTTGATGCTACAAAAATACAGGCTTAAAAATATCTTCTGTGGCTCATTAAGCAGCTACAAACTGACAGTTTTAAACAAAAGTTTAGTTCAATATACTGAGAGAAAAAGCTCAACTACTTCGTATGTCTTAGTAAAGTTTTCCTGAACTATACTCTTTCAGATCTTTCCTGGTTTGGAGCCAGATCCAACAAATTGTCATGCAGATATATATAACTGGGCTCACAGAAACAGTTCTGTTAAATGAAGCATAATCAAAAGTACACAGTTTTATGCCCAGGAGTTCGAAAGGTCTTGCTTTGATTGATTACTTGGGTGTCATAGAGGGTAGGAATTTCCCCCCAAATTGCCATTGCTAGCCCACCACCTTCATGCAACCCTTAGGATGAAAAAAAAAAAAAAAAAAAAGCAACATTGCAAAGTTATCCTGTGCTCCTGTGGGATTTCAAGACATGCCTTGGATATAGCACATTTCTCAGTAGTGCTTTCCCTATCCATCATTTTCACGGGAGAAAGACCATTGAATATCAAAGTCATAATGCAACCTTTTCCAGAATTTGTAAGCTGTATAACTTTTGCAGAGGAAAGCTGAGCTAACCTGGGGCCTTCGATTGAACATTTTGGTTATAGAAATCATGCTGACATTAAAGCAATTCGAAAAAATAACAGTTGTAGAGCGGTTACTTTGTCAGCATTGTATTTTCTGGATTAAGCTGTTGATAAACAGAATGTTTTTGCAGCTACAAGAGAATTCACATTTACAAGGGAGATAAAATTAGAAAGCTCAGACACAGTATAGGGCTCTCAGCATCTCACAGTTAATTAAAGGAGTGAGTGGAAAGCATCAAGGCTTGCTCCCCTCTGCATGAATAATTCACTGCCTGTATCCATTATTAAAGCCAGTTACTTCACCACAATGATTTCCAGCCTGCAATGCATTGGTCACAGAAATGAGAGATAAATTGCAACAAGGCCTGAAGCTATATTAATAAATTGAAATGAACATTTATTTGCTCATCTAATTAGAACTGTAGTTTTTTCCAAATGGTGTAGTAATGCATTACCTTGACAGCCAATACCTGCTGCAAGAAATAATTAACAGAAACACTTTCTTACAAAATTCCGTTTCACTGAAGGCAAAAGTTTTCCTCCTGTTTCCACTGTCTTTAAACTATTTGTTTTTAACTATTTTGCATTAGAGGTCCATGGCGGATTTTGCATTGTTAAAGTGGAGGAAATCTCTGTGTTTGAACTACCTGTAAGTAGTCATAAACTTGCAAATAAAAGAAGAATGCATAAAACACTACTTCTACCAACTGTCTATCAAAGTGTAATGGCATTATAAGCACTTTGAACAGCACCGAAGAATGTAATCATCTTTTCAAAGCTTTGGTTAATGTCACAAACAAATAAAATACTTCACAATTAATGATTTGCTGATTTTCCAAAAGTATTTGCCTAATAAAGTCTATTAGTTCTATCTGAAAACCTCATCTTGAATTCATTAATCTTATTCCTATTTATTTTCAAATATGTTTGCTTAGATTACTAGATAAAGAAATGCAAGGTCAAAGTTTTCATACCAGTTTGGTTTTGTCTGTGAAAGTAACAGAGTTGTTACCTTATCTCCTTCTCTGTAGATACAATATGAAATAAAATAGAGGGTCCAGCTACAAAAATTTTAGCTTTCCCTCTCTTCAGCCACCCACAAAATAGAATAGGCTCCAGGTCTTCCTGTATTAGGTTTGCAGATTTATGCTTGTCATTGCAATCTGTTTTTATCACTGGTGCCAACATACAAATGGAAGCAGAAACAAGAGCATGTAGTGGCTAGCCACTGTTTTAGTCCTCTTGTTTTCTCCTTCTTAGAGCAGTAGGCCAACAAGAAATCTGAGTTCCATCTGGAAAACAATAGTTGAGGCAAAGGATTGGAGACTGATAATGTCTGTCAGTATGTAACACGTAAACACTGATATAGATGTCCCCATAGATTTCCATAGATACTCTGATAGCTACAAAAACCAGAAGTGTATTTGATAATAGATCAAATTATATGAAGCCAAGCTATTACTCACAACAGATATCACTGTGAGGAAAGATGCACCAGAGCAACATTATATTTGGAATAGTTTCAGCAATGCTCAGGACTGCTGTACAGCTGCCATATGTTGACATTGGAATGGCTTACATTATAACATAGAGAGAAAATGGAAATTAGTGATCAAAGAAAGGATATTTCTAAACAGAATTATTTTACCTTTTTCTTTTCTTTTTTTTTTTTTCTTTAATAATGTCTTCAGTTTGTCAGCTGCATATGAAATATTTTCTAGCGATGGTTTTCCAGGATGGTATTTTCTATTTTCCACTATAAATGCTATTTTAAAAAAAACTTTGAAATTATCTGTATTTAATTTAATAGATTTTGGAATAATAATTAAATTATTTTAAGGGGATAGTTAATCTATGCATATAGAATTAGACAGCAAGACTGTGTTTGAGCTTGCAATTGTTTTTATTTGGGGATTCAGCACGTAAAGAGATTTGAATGTGCAGCCTGCTTCCTCCTGGTATGTATTCATCCAGCATGGGAACACAAAGCTTGTGTGTTTAAAGAAGCATGTCAAAACTGCTTTGTAAAGAAGAGGGAAAAAAGCCCTAGACCAAGTGACAGGACTAAGTTTAGTGTGCTAATCATATTCGTTCTTCTTGTAACAGAAGGAGTTCTACTGTAGAATTTAAATGAAATGAATGGTGTTTCAGACACGCAGTTAGTAATTTTATATGGTTAGTGTCATTTTTCTTCTTCTGGGAATTCAATTTGTTCCTATTATGCCAAGGTCACAGATTGAGGGATCTCAGAGAACATTACTTCTCTGCCTTTGATGCAAAGGGTCAGTGGATTAGTACAAAGAAGAATTAATCCAGTGTGCTCACTCACCAAATGATATTTAAGTCATTTTTAATGAATGACTAGGAGTTCCTATTAGTTTCCTTGAAGAAAACAGAAGCAAGCCTACAAACAACGACTTCATAAATGAATATTAAAGGAAAGTATGACTTCATTGTCAGCTCTAATTGCTGGTTTTACCTTATTAGTAGAAGCTTTCTGTAGCTGAGTTTGACATACATTTGTTTGCACACTGCTGTTAGTCAAGACTCAGTGAAGTCTTGTAATTAACACCTCCACATTATCTCATGCAGTGAAAGCAAAGACTAAAACAGATGACTCACTTTGTTTCAGCTTTGCTCTTGGTTTCTGATACAGAAGTACTTAAGAAGTGTGAGCTCATCAGAGTGCCATATGGAGTCAACAGAAAGAATAAAAGGGTTTTCAGGAAGGAGAGCATCAAAGCTCATTAAGAACTAAACGGTAAGGCCTCAACAAGGCACAGTGCTACTGCACAGTTGTGGTGTAACTTTTTACCAGTGTGGTTGCCCTGGTATTAGCCTTTGTGTCTAATTCTCATTATATCAGCCAAAAGACAGTGCATCTGCTTGGTAGTTTATTCCCTACCCACCACAGGGAAATGATACAGTCATAAAGTCTTTCTCACATGTCCATATCAGTGCCCACACTAAGGAAACTGCACTTTTTAAACGATCAATAGCACAACATATGCAAGTTGTGAAGTCATGCTGTGAGTATAATCATAGACTATGATGTGGAAAATCTGTAAATGATTTTCCATTATTATCATCCACATGTTATTTGGGGTTAAAACATATCATCATTTTCTGGTGTGAGCTCGTTACTGAAAGTCAAATATTCTTATGCGTTATTTCACTAAGCCATAGGATAAATTCAAAAGATTCCAGGAATATACACTTTAAACCAAGACATTATTTTCTTCTAAGTATCTGGTTTCAGGAAAATCACCTTTTTAGATGAGATTTACCTCAAAAGTAATTTGTCTGCTGAAATTTGTCATTGTGTGTAAGAAACTGCTTCCTTTTTTTCTAAACAAAAAATTGAAGGAAAATAAACAACACAACTCTCAAAAAGAGAAAAAAAAACAAATCCAAGATGATTACAATAATATTTTATTGCAACCTCTCATTGCAACCATTCAGTTAACAATTACTCCCAAGGCAATATGAAATCTAGTTATCAAATTATTTTTGAGAGCTTGGCTGAGTTAAATACTCAGATAATAGCAAAGCTTGTTTACTGAATGGAAGCTGGCCAAGAATAGTTGAGAAAAATAAAATGTACATGATATTTCCTGCAATTATTAAATAGCCATCAGGAAAGGAACTTACTGAGAGACTGAATTCCTCAGAACTAGCGTCTGTGGTTGTAAGTACTTGCTGCACTGATAATAGAGCCCCATAGTTTGCTCGCATTTGTGCCATTACCATCTCTATTGATCTAACTACCACATGTGTTCCTGCTTTATCATTTTGCTACTCAAGAGTAACTATCTTAAGTGATTGGGTCACAAATGTTATTGTATTACTGTGATTTGGAGAATTATTAAAGATGGGTCACTTCATTACTGAGATCCCAGAGGTGCTGTATATAGTAAAGCTGCGTTAGTTAAGTTCAGTGGAAGCTGGCAGGTGCTTAAGCATGGCTAAAGCTATCTGTTCTTTACCTCAAGCCTAACAATGCTGACACTGATGCATTTTTAGGTACATACCACTCTGGATGTTCAGCCAAGCTAAAATGGCTTCATAAAAAACATCAGTGGCCCACCACATGTTCTTTGGCATTTTTTGCAATAGGTCATAGCACGGTAGAGCTTATCCTGAAATAGCATCCTGCAATGGTTTGTAACCTTCAAATAGGATTTCTAATAATAGCATTGCTTCTTGCTTTGGGCTCTGGCCCAATGACTACAGACATCCAGAATGAAGCACATGCTACACACTAATCTCATCAAAACGTTTCTAGAGGGTATAGGCAGTAATCTGGGACAATCTCATATTCTAGAAGTACTCCTGAGAGAAATATTGCTAGACTGGTTTTAGAGTAATTACATCCTCTGTTTGATTTTTCCAAGACAGAAAGGAACTAAGTGCAAACCCCAGCAAAAGGAATTACTCACACAAGCCTTTTGCTCTGTGCCTTAGACTTGTTGTACTAGTGAACACCAGGAATCCTTCAGTGAGGGAAAAACAGGGAGTGCAACTGCCTCAATAGAAGACTAAGGATGGATGTATTGGTTTGCCTTTGGCAAAAATTATCTTGGTTTGATTAGGAAATCACAACCAAAGTAAACTACAATTTAGTTTTAGTATCCTCTGTGTTTGCAC
The DNA here is from genome assembly GCA_032159205.1 of Eurystomus glaucurus suahelicus. Lineage (NCBI taxonomy): Eukaryota > Metazoa > Chordata > Aves > Coraciiformes > Coraciidae > Eurystomus > Eurystomus glaucurus. Next base: position 64,567 of record JAVFHW010077375.1, on the reverse strand, counting down.
TGGCTGATAAACCATTTGCCTGCTACTCCTTACGGAAATGGAGACTGCTCTTTCAGGCAGAGCAGGTCTGTCTTTGTATCATAGGTAAAGTAGAGGGCAAGCTGACCTTCTCATCACCTTGAAGATGTGCAACGCAGTGCTTATAACACTTATACAGTGCCCCAGTAGTTACGGCCACAGTGGATACTGCCCCTGACTCTAGGCCATTATAAGGACCTCTTGTGCACTCTGGTGTGTTCCCCATCTCTCAGTACTGCTGTGGAAGAGGGCTATGGCACTGTACAGCATATGCATTGTATCTACGGAAACATGCTACTTAAAAGCCAAATTATACCTTTTTATTTACAGTATCATGTTGTATCTGTTTGGAATGGAGGCCCTTTTCTTTCATATTTGGTGCTATTAATACACAGGTTGCTATAGACTACATATTAAGAATGTTTGATGTTTCAAACATTTGAATATTAATATCAGTGCTATTGGTTGTTACAAACAGCTTACACCCATTTGGTTGGTTAACCTGCAAAGGAAGATTAATGGTTTAAAATCTGGTCATTAAGTATGCAAACAAATATTTTGTAGTGAAGGTTATTGCTACCATAAACTTTAATCAATGGTTCATAGGCAGCAGCCTCTGGTTCAGTGTTCTGACTAATGACAAATTAACTATTTCTTAGCAGTTAATAAAGACTTTTCACCAGTCTGCATATGGAACATGATTTCCTCTGTTGGTAATTAACATTGTCCCCTGGGTGCTAACTCCGTATATCCATACCAAAATCCTTATTGGCAGAGATGAAAAGCAGCAAATTTAATACCATTTCACCAGAGAGTTTTCTTTTTTCTTTTAAATTGTCTATTTAAAGAAACCAAAATATGTTTTAAAGAATAGGAAGTCTTGCTATTTAATGACCTATTGTTTGCTGAATAGTATCAATTATACTGTTGATCTTTTTTTTTTCTCCTATGTTTTTGAATGACGGGTTTTTTTACAATCATCTCTAAAGCAGGAGTCTGGAAGTAGTTAATGACCCACAAAAGTGAAACAGGTAGGGATGAAGGTGGGAGTTGTTTGATTTTTCTAAAAGCTACCTGGAGTTAGTGTGATAAAAACACTACAGAGCACTAATAAATATATGCCTCATAATAGTAAAAGGAAAAAGTTACACCTAACCTTTCTAAATAGCCTGAAGGCAGGGGTTTGTTTTTCAATGAAAAGGTCATCTAGAATGAATTAAAGTCATTTTCCTGCTGAGGTCCAAGCATGTGGCTGCACTTTGAAGGTTAGAATGAAGTTGTTCTTACCCATGTATCTTACAAATGTAGTTTTACAGAATGCATTGCAAAATGCTGTGACATGTTTTCAACCTGTCCAGGGAAACAAAAATAGTGGCACTGAATATATGGCCTCTCAAGATGAAGCTTCTAATTTACTATTAAAGGTAAAATACTTCTGCGAGTTAGTTATTTATCCAGCTTGTGCTTTTTTAGTGACACTTTTTGGTCATTTAACCCTTCCTATGTTTCAATATTGTTCATACTTTTGTTCTGTTAAATGCTTTAGCTGATATCTTGGCCTGACTGAAACTACCCAAGAAAATACAAGAGTGGGAATTTCATACTACCAACATGACAAGGATAGACACTGGGAGAGCACATGTGAGATTTCTACTCACCAAACTAAGAGGCATACAGACAGATCTATGAATGTGCACTTTACATTGTAAGGAATTGTTTTTGAAAAAATCATTTTTCTAAAGATCTTATCCCAAAGATCATTTCCACAAAGACATATACTCAGGAAACCAAATCAACTACACATAAGAGAATATTACTTTGCATCTCACATTGTTCAAACGTATCTTTCAAGCTTTCCAAACACCTTTAAGTGTCATCAAGGATAATAAGAAAAAAGCCTGGAAGAAGAATAAAATATAATCAAAATTGCTCTACAAATTTTTACAAAGCATTCTACCAACTTGCATCCTCTTTTACCCACTGTGGCATTGGTTGAAATGGCCAACAAGAATTTGTTTTGCATTGGTTGAAATTTTGCTAAGAAAAATGATGGGCTTCTGCTTTCTCAAGTAGTCCTGAAGGAATGCTAGAAGCACACAACACTGGATGAGGCAACATGGGTTCCTCAGTGGTCAAGAAAACAATGCCCATGGCTGAACTCAAGTTTTGAAGTGCAAGGATGGGAGAATGGTAATTCACTCTCTCCTAAAAAAATCTTATGATGCTTTTTTTCACACACAAATCTCGATGCTTGGAGTGTTCCACAGATATAAAGAGCACAAGGAAGGAACACTGATGGAGAGGTGGGTGCAGTGCCTATATCCACTATTATTTTGGTGAAACACCCAACATTAAGATTGTACTGAATTTCTGCTTTGAATGCTTCTAGGTTGAGTGACTTGTAAAGCACAGAGAATATTTCTGAGAAAAACAGCTTTGGTGCTAGGCTTCTGTATTGATTGTTACCTGTGAAATATGAGAGGCACAAAATGTACTGATGAAAACAGAGATGTAGGTGATTGACTATTCGGAAAACTATTAAATGCCCCTATCCAAAATCTTTTCCCCTTTATTCTTTCCTTTCTTTTTTTTTTTTTCCTCTTTTTTGGAAATTTGCCCTTTCCTAAAATATGTGTGGCTGTTTTTATTCCAAAGCATCCCTCTGTTGTGGTTAGGTTCCCCAGGAGGGTTCCAGCTTGTAAAGGTTAACCGTGCAGAAATCAAGGCTTTGTGCATTTTTGCAAAGGTCACACTCATCAGTAGTTCCGGAAGGACTGCTGGGAAGGGCTATACTAACTACCCAATGATTGAATTGTGGCTCCAGGTTTCATTTCCTTTAAGAATACTGTTACAATCACTGGTTGTGTCACTAAGAGATAAAGAGGCTGCTCAGACACTTGAAATTCAATTTGTACATTACTCAAATCTACCCCACCTCTTTCCTTCACAGTGCCTGGCAGCTGCTTGCTGGCACTCTGAATTTCAAATGCCTGAGCTGCAGGAAGCAGTTTAACAAATGGAGTAGGTTTTGATTAACATAACAAGCTGAAAATAGACAATGATGCAATACATGTCTCAGCAAGAACCACAGACTCAGATCAGATCTCTGTGTGCTGAGGAAGACTGCTGTGGCAGAGAGTTTACCGAAAGATGCATAATTATGTTTTGATACCACCTTGAAGGTTCAAAAACTACCAATATATAAGATTCAGACATGTAATCCTGTTACATCTCCAAGTGTCTAGTACAGGTGACTGCACAGTCATGAAGTTCAAGTCTAGATTAAGTATTTGACATTGACTGAGTTCTAGCGAGGGCACATGACTTCACCACAAAGGTCTGGTTTTATATGGAAGAAGGAAATGCTGCAAATTTTTCTTCCAGTATTAGGAATGTAAGCAATCACTTGCTGTGCTGTGTACAAAACAATGACATAAATACATCAAGCTTAATGCATACTACACCAGCATACAAAAACTTTACATGTTTTGACATTGTTTCAGACAAACACCCAGTATGCAACTTGCACTCATCCAGTGTTCGTCTATGGCTTTAATGCTAGGAAATCTATTCTTGGTCAGTTTCTGCTCCCCTGAGCCGCAGACACTCAGGATTGGTATTATGTTAAAATTCCTCCTCAGAAACTTGCAGAATCACAGTTTTACACAACAGTATTTAATTGAGGTAATTGTCCACTATGCCTCATGAAAGGAAGAAGCTGAAGATTATCACTTTCTTACACATAAAGAAAACAGAGCTAACAGATACTCACTGGAAAGGTCTAAATTATCAAGCCCTAACTGCTCATTTTTTCTTGAGGTCTCTCAATGAGACATGGCAAGAGATTGAGCCTCAACAAGCAGGCTGTTTCCAAAGGTGGTAGTAAGTGAATGTCAGGGTTTTGGATTTGGGCATCGTTCCCTTATTGGTAAATGTTTCTGTGTTGCCTCTATTTAATTCACTTTACAGAACAGGAGATAGTGAAGAAATGGTTTTGTATTTCTTCACTTTTTTGTGAAAATATGTTCTATGTTACAAAATAACTAGAAAACCTTGGATACGTTTCTATTCGTACTTTCATAATTTTGGTGTCTAATTACGCTCTCAGTATTGTACTATAATCCTGTAGTCTAAATTCATACATTTAATTTTATCCTTGCTTCATTTTTATCCAGTTTATCCATGTTTCCTCTCCTCCTACCCACTGAAATCACTCCCTGTACAGTTCAGAGTTTATTGTGGTTCCTTTAAAATTTAAAAAACTATCAGGACACTAAATCAATAAAGTGTTAAGTCTCTGATAAGCCATCTGCCGTGAATAATAAACATTTTAAGTCAACAGTTTGCAAACAAGCCATGGGCTAATATTTGTTTCCATAAACTATTCAGCACAGATGCATAAAAGATATTTTGTGGAAATGAGGATTAGTTTACAAATGATTCATTTACAGGCAAAAAGCTAGAGTCATCAGACATTTCATCCACAATTAATAATTAAACCAGCTCTTCTAAGGAAGCTGAGAATCTAAAGACGGCATGTTTTCCAGTGGTTTTATTATATTTCTAAATAATAATAATAACTCCAACACATTGGCTTGTTTAACTTTGAGATGAGTTGATAGTGATATGGATAAAAAACAGAATAGCAAAGCAATTCTGATGAACACACTTGTTGTGACTTGAACTTCAGTTTCAGAGCTGATAAGGGTGAAATAAAAAGGGGTATTCTTTCCATGGAAGTTGTTTGTTGGCTTGATATATATTTTTAGGGGGCTATTGAAGGAAAGCGAGGGAAGAAATAGATATATTTTAATCTCATTTTGATGTACATTTATTGTCAGTGTTCCACACATTTCTCAGAGAACTGTGTTTCCTCTGTCTGTGAAGGAAACACGCTTTATCTAGGAGCCTATGTGAGGAAGAAAAGGGAAAATAAGAGCATGGTTGTGGCCCACTTCTCAGAGTTCAGGAAGTAATTTCTTTCTGGTATATAAACAATAATAGTAGACATACAAGAAAAGGGATTTAGGGAAAAGATGGTAACAGAAATGTAAATACAAGGCAAGTTGTCCTTGAAGAAAAGGATCAAGAGTTTCAATGTGGGAATGTGTTTTGATTCAGGTAGTTGAAACACTGAGCTAAATATTTTTTATATATTTGTGTGTGTATGTGTGTGTGGTTTTGTTTGTTTGTTTGTTTTTTAACTTTGAAGTGTAAATAATGAGGAAGGGTTCATTCTCCTCTCTGGAAATGCAGTATTCACAGGGAAAGGTAGTAGGCATCTTCATAGAAGTTGTGGTTGTAGAACTAAAATTGGTGGATTTTGGAAGCATTGTGACAGGATACCTAGGAGGTTCTTGCAATGGTATCCATGAATATAAGGAAAAAAGCAGAAATTAATTTCACAATTTACAAGTCCAAAGGAAAAGGAAGTAATGAATAACTGAGTCACCAGCAGTAAGAGACAAGTGAGGATGAAAGGATATTGAGGTGTTTCATTCTGAAGATCACTCTAGTTTGTAGCTTTTCTATAACTTGAAGTCATAGCTAGAGGTTCAAGCGTGTGAAGAGCTAGAGGCATGAGTGTGGATGTCACTCAGCTGAAAGAGGTTGTACCAGGTTTGGGTTTAGGCTATCTGTTACTCTTCAATTTAAGAAGGTCCCATCATTGTGCATTTTGTGAAGTCAATTTTCAAATTACTGGATGCACACAATTAAGTTAGTGAGCATAAATGAAAGTATTTATTTAATTTGGCTTGTAATCCAAATCCTTGTAAGGATTTTTAAGAGTTTCTTTTTCACCCTGAGATAGAGTGCTTTATTCATTTCTATTGCAATTCTTCATATGTTGTGGTGTGTACTTTGAAGGCAGTCCTATATGCATAAGACATATTATATTTATTGTATTCACATGTTATTGTGATAAAGTACTTAATTACACAATATCAAAATTTCTGAAAGTATTCACATTTCAAAGTAAGTGGATTCAATCCACTGATACAACAAACAGATTAAAAGCACAGCTATTAATTTTTTACTGCTGCTTAATTATTATTGAATGTTTCACCACCAATTAAGTTCTGCATGATGCTTTCGGTCACAGAATCATAGAAAGGTCTGGGTTGGAAGGCACCTCAAAGATCATCTAGTTCCAATCCCCCTGCCATGGCAGGGACACCTCCCACTTGACCAGGTTGCTCAAGGCCCCATCCAACCTCACCTTGAACACCTCCAGGGATGGAGCACCCACAACCCCCCTGGGCAACCTGTTCCAGTGTCTCACCATCCTCAGAGTGAAGAATTTCCTTCCAATTTCCAATCTAAATCTACCCTCTTCCAGTTTGAACCCATTACCCCTTGTCCTGTCACTACAGGCCTTTGTAAAAAAGTCCCTCTCCAGCCTTCTTGTAGGCCCCCTTCAGACACTGGAAGGCTGCAGTAAGGTCTCCCCTGAGCCTTTTCTTCTCCAGGCTGCACAAGCCCAATTCTCTCAGACTGTCTTCACAGGAGAGGTGTTCCAGCCCTCTAATCATCTTTGTAGCTCTCCTCTGGACCCTCTCCAACAGGTCTGTGTCCTTCTTGTGCTGGGGCCTCCAGAGCTGGGTGCAGTACTCCAGGTGGGGTCTCATGAGAGTGGAGTAGAGGGGCAGAATCACCTCCCTCAACCTTTTTGATGCAGCCCATGGTGACTTATTGTAATTGTTCATGATAAAAAGCAGCTCTTTGCTTAAAAATAGAAGGCCTTGCTGTGAACTTCAGCTGTTCCTGGTATAGCACTGAACGGCCAGAGGAAACATTTAATTTGAAACACTCATGTTTTGTTTACTTTTTCACCAAATATGTGGTCATAACAAATAAAGAATAATATATTATTCTCTTAGATAACACTTGTTTGCAATGCACCCTTTTCATCTGCTATACTTCCTAATATTTCAGTTAATTTTTCATCTTTCTAAATATTAAGTACTCAACAATAAAACTAGAGAGTGTTTTTTTACCCTTTCTATTACCAGAGCTGCTGTGTGCTCTTAATATGCTTTAGAGCAGAATTCACTCCCTTAATCTTGTTAATATTCTGAGGAACTGCTTTATATAGTTGTAGCTTAATGCTGATCTGCGAGCATTAGGTCATAATACAAATGCCTCCTGGTTCAGCTACATATATTTGTATAATGAAAATACCATGGAAAATCCTAACCCAGAGTAGATGCATTAAATAACATCAGAGTACTTCAGCACATCAAGGTCCTGCCTGTTGTCAAGCATCAGCCAGTGTCTACCACGGAATGTATCAGTTCTTTTGCATCTTTCAGTACAAATTTATTTAACTGATTTTTATTCCAGGGGAAATAATAGGAAATTTCATTAAAGAAAACACTGTATTATGACAGCACTAAATGAATCACCTGCAATCACTTTTAAAATACTTCACTTATTGTCTGCAGTTGGAAGGCTATAAGTTAGGAAAATATTTTTTATAACAAGAATGAAATATAATTCATATATAAATAAAAATTTAAGGAGTGTATGTGTGCATGCATGCTTTTCTCATACCTGTAATTATGTAGGTATCTATGTGCGAGAACATATATATATATTTTGGCAACTTCAGGAAATACTCGATCAAATTTCTGTCTCTAAGAAAAAAAGAGAACAAATTGACTAACCAGCACACACTAAAATAAAATCTATCGTAACAGAAGAGAATATTTTCCTGGAGTGATTCATATTCACACATCCTTCTGTGAGACTTTCATATATTTGGTGACATTGTGAAATGTCATTGAAGAAAAGACATTTCAGTTTAGCCTTGAGCAAATATACACTTAGTAGAACTGTGCATATGTAAAGCCTTTTTCTTTTTCCAAAAGGGACCTTTTTTAGCTCTATACATAACAAGCTAAGCTTAGGGTAGTGAGGTGCTGCATGATAAGGACTTGGTTAGCAAACACATTGAGCGATCGAATGACTTGAATAACAAAATCCCCAGCAGTGTGCTTCAGAGCTAACTGAATTTGCACTCTGCAAGGAGATCAATGCTTCGCACTCATCGATTTTCTTCAGTGGCAGAACCAGGATTATGCACAATGTGAAACCATATTCCCAGACATATTCAATCTGATTTCCTAGTCAGTGCTAAAAAGGCATAGTGTTGTACGAAAACATAAGGGTAGAGAAGTGTCACGTATCAAATTTGTTCTTCTTGTGAGGCTTCATGTTAAATAGATGCATCATAATGTATTCTAGGTATCATGCAATTCACCTTATAAAAACACTAGATTGGTGCTGAAGAGTTCCTCTTTATAGATATATTGCTTAAAAAAAAAACATGCAGAGATGCCAAAGAGAGAAATTGAAATACATTGCATACACATCACTATAAAGTGTGGTACAGTTTCTCTTTGGCAGAATTGAGCTTTAGTGTAAACACATAAAAAGAAATAATTTCTTCAAAAACTTCAGAGTGGGAATGTAGTACATATTCAGAACTTAACCTTGTAATTCACCATGTGTGACAGTTTTCAAAAAGTAATAATTACAGTAAAATACATCAGTGGAAGATGACAGCTGACAGGAACTTCATTCTGATCTGCAATTTCCCCTTGTTTGTAGCTTCGCACATGAGCCATGGGAACACCATCAAATACTGCTCAGCTGTAGTTCAGTTTGAACACAGGAATGAATTAAATTAGCTCAGCTCAGGCTTTTCCTAAGCCATTTGTAGGTGGACATAGGCAAAAGAAAGAGATGGAGGAGCAAGAAAGAGCAGTGATATCTTGAACAAGAAAATTTCCTGTCTTCAGCTTCTGCCATTCCAGGCTTTGGAGATGCAGACAGCAGTCCTGGGAGCTGTAAGATGCTTATGGAAAAGGAGCAAAATAATGCATGTCCTAGAGAGATGTTTGTACTTTATAGACATTTAGTCAGAAAATGAGTACTGTCTACATTTTATAATTTAAGATCCCAGTCATTTCTTTCTGTCTATGTTTATCCAGTGCTACCACCCAGCGAGGCAGGTATGCACACCTGCAACAGGTTTCACATCATGTAAATACAGTAAGTGGCTAGCAGGAAGTCTTAAGTTACTGCTTCATAGAAACTGGGGTGATGCATCCTAAGATTAACAATTCTCGGGTAGGTTAGCGGGTAGGATATTTTAAACTTTTTTAGACATGACCTTGTGAGTGGATAGAGAGAGCCACTCTTGAAGGCATTACAGGAAAAATCTTGCTTTCCATGAAGTGGGTGAGGAGTGTCATGTGTTACTCATGAGCTAAAGGGTGACAAGCAGAACACTGAAATACTTCTATCAAGTGTTAAAGATCTGAGCAGATGTGATGAGTAGATTGGAACAGTAGATTGGAAGTGAAGTTTTCTGTTAAACTCAGGGGAAAATATTTCTTCATTTTACTCTGGCATAGTCGTGAACCTCACTGTTTGTATTTTTTTTGTACTTAGTGCTGGATACTTTTGTCAATATTGAATATTTGACCAGGAAAGCACTTTTAAGTCTACTTGATCTCTAATCATTAAAAAAAAATAATCCACTGGCCTATGTCCTTAAACACTTTTGTTGAATAGGGATGGATGTATGCACATATTTAAGCATTTTCCAAAACCAAGACCTTAGTCCTGATCCAAAACCCACTGAAACCATTGAAAGACTTTCCACTGTTCCCAGTTCATCACACCCAGCATTCCATTCTTGAAAGCACTTTCAAAACCAGTTTCTAAGGTGATTCCAATTCCCTGCTAAAGTTAGATGCTAAACCAGTTCACTGAAAATTGTTTTGTTACTGGGAAAGTCACATTTCTAGGACCTGGTATGTTTGATCTAGATGATAGCAGTCTAAATAAACACTGTAAAGTAATTTGATAATGAATAAGTAGGAGGATGCACACAGAAAACTAACACCACTGTTTAACCTCAAAACTATGCTAATAAGTAGGGTGATAGACATGAAACTCTGAATAATGGAGCTGTTATTCTAGCCCACCAGGCTGTCTCAGGGGACTCATAAGTGGATTGTCCATGTCATGACTAAATGTAGCTCCAGTCCAGTATTTCACATAACCTAAAGTATCTTGTTGCGGTATATTCTCACATTTATCAAACTAAATCAGTTCTAGAAGAAAATATCTTCTTCCAGTTAGAAAGGAGACATATGTGCATGTTATTTGTATACTACTTATTTGCTTGCATCTAAAATAGAAGAATCTTCCCAAAATAACCTGTTTGTGCAATGGACTGTCAGCACGTGATTATTAGTGTGCCTGTTAAAAATGAAAAGGATCATTTTAAGAGGAAAAAAAAAAAAAAAAAAAAAAAAAAAAAAGAAAAAAAAAAAAAAAAAAAAAAAAAAAAAAAAAAAAGAGAAAAAAAGGGAAAATATAATGAACTCATGAATGCAAACACATGCACATGTATTTGTCTGACCCGAAGTTGATTGTAATGCAAATCATACTCCAAGAATTATCTGAGCCTGGTTTAGGTTGGATTCATCTACAGTTACTTGGCATTGGCTGGTCACTGTATTTAATTTCTTCTTACAACTACCACACTCTGCCAATAAAAGAACAAACAATTTTGGTTACTGGGTTGAATTTTTTAAAAGTACTTGGTGTTCCTCTTGAATCTGCTCTCAGTTACAACTCACGAAAGGATCTGACCCAGTAGTGGTTCTATAAATACAAACATAAACTGAAAACTCTGCTCCTAAAGTAGAAAGCACAAATCCGTGAAGTGATTTTCACTCCATTCTATCTTGTTTATGCAGTTTCCAGTCCTGAAAGTGGGTGGTTATGAAGAAGGAAAAAAAATATTTTAAAAAAGCTGGTTTGTGCACTGTGTCAAATTTTCTGTTGGCCTTTTACAGCAGAGAAACATACAATTACATTGCACTTCAAAAGCACTCAGATGAACTCATCCCAGTTTCCCATATGTACAAAGTGATGCATTTTTAGACAAATTACATTAGAATGAAGACAGACAAGCAGGAGATTGCATTGTGGTTTTATTTCCAATCACTGGCAGTTAACTTTATATTCACTTCTTTACATCTGTTTAGAACAAATAAATGCAGAGGACAAGAAGTCCTAGTGAAACCATGCAGCTTCTAAGAAAAAAAAAATTAAAAAGTTGACATTCAGCTTTTATCACCCTCTCATACATGTTATTATAATGCCATTTATGTTGGAAAGAAACTTGATCTTCTAGTCATTCCTAATAATTAAAACCTCCTTGATTATTCTATGAATGTGGGGCTGCATGGTCAGTGCCTGGCATAATTCCAAGTTAAGCACAGTGAAAACCCTTATAACAATAATAAGAGAGCCTGGTCCTAGCTCAGCTGCTATAGCAGGTGTCTGCGCAGTGAAAGTTTCACTGTTCTTTTTTTTTAAAATTTTCAGACAGTTTTTTCCCCCATTTGATTAGCAGCCTGTGTATGAAAGCCTTTTTATTATTTGAAAGCCACACAAAAGCATGGTCCCACACAGTAGCTGTTGGGAACAGCATTATTGTCCTCCTGTCCCATATCCTGGAGGAAAATGTCTTCCTCCCTTGCTTTTCTCTTCTGTAACTGTTTTCTTGTCTCTCCACTTACTCCTATGCTTCTCTGTACTTATTCTCTCAAAGCCTTTTGCCACATGGTCTCTACCCTCTATATTTTCCTCATCCCTTTACCTTTACTATTCCTTGACCATCTTCTTGGTGGCACCACTGCTTCTCCTCCTACGTGTCCTTGACTCCTTCCTGCCCTCTGCTTTCCTGCCAGTTCTCCGTGTTTCCTATGCCCTCTGCAGCTCCTCTTCTTCATATTGGGGTTCACCTGGATGTCTTCCCAACACCAGTCTCACAAGTGTACATTTGGCTTTGTATCCCCCTCCAGGTTCTCTTCAGACTCTTCTGGAGGTATTATTTACCTCATGGCACAGCAGGTAGCCATCTCTCCTAAAAATAGCCCAGATGTGGTGACATGATGAAATACACGGTGGCCTGTACATAAAGTTCACCCAGGCTGCAGCTCACAGTGGGCCCTAAAGACTGGTTGGAGGGCAATTACATATGCTCTGACTGTATTTACCATGCAATTTCTTCAAATGTAATGTTCTTCATTTTATGTGCTGGGGCTAGAGCCTGATATTACAGAGAAGATCTTTCATTAATGTTCCCAAGATTAGCTCCAAATTGTTACATATTGCTGTGCCAGTTTCACTTTTTATCTGATCAAAGTAGATGATGGAAGAAGCAATCCCTGCACACAGTGGGTGGTCTAGAGATTCAAAGACATAAAACCAAAGTCTGTACTCAAAATGTGAGCACAATTGCTCAAGTGCTTATTTTATTCATATATACAACCACCTCAATTGCACTCGCACAGCAGGTGCTATTCACATGTGCAGGATAAGAAAATAGGACCCTAACAACCAAAAAAACACCAGTCATCTGTGTCCTGTTTATTACATATCACATGAATGAAGATTCCTTCTACATAAATTGCATTTGGCTGAAGTAACTTTCTTCATTCTACCTTCCTTCTATCCACTTGATATCTCCTCTTCCTCTTTATATCACTTCATAAAATCCTATCTGATGTCGCTAAAAATTTTTGTTTCCAACCAATACTGTACAGGTGTTACAAATAACAGCTTGAAAAGGCCTAGGGAGTTCTACTGGCTGGTTTTGGTGACTTGCAGTCTTAGGAATTATATGAGGAAAGTCTTAAGTATATGGTAACTGTAAGGATCTCTGGCTGTAGTGCAATGTAAATCATAAAACGTCCTCATTAGCATCCAGGAAACAGAGCCATCCTCTATGTTCAACAATGCACCACATAGTGAACAGGGAGTTATTATGCCTCAGATGAAAATAGTTTCCTCCACTTTTTTGCTTAGCTCAGTATGCAGCTAAGCATACCAGGGTAAATGAGAGCAAATTTTAAAACACACATAATAACCACATATGTCAAAGTATTCTAAGATCCTCAAGTTCTTTTATCCTGTAACACTCAGTAGCTGTAATCATTCCCTAATTCAGTGTTGCAATGTATTGAATCCTAATTCTAATGTATTTGGCCTTATATTTCTACCATTCCAGAAGGCACTATGGAGTCTTTACCAGCCCAGTATAAATAAAGAAGCGGTGATGCTGGACACATAAATTAGAAGGATTAGTTCATTGTTTTCTTTGCTTCTTTTTTTTCTTCAAGTCAATATTGGTTCTAAGTGGCAGGAAAAATTTGCACAGTATTTGAGTCAACACAATAAATTTAACTCACAGGAATTTAACTGCATTTCTTAGGCCTTTAGAGATATCTGCTTGCAATTTCAGTGGCCACAGAGCAAAAATTGGAACAAAACATGAAAACATTGTGTAGCCCATAATTCAAATTCCTGTAAGTGGAGGACTTTCAATAAAATCCAGGCACTTGAGAGGTATGGAAACTGCTGGGGCTCAATAAAGTTGATGGACTGCCCTCACGCTCTTCATATAGTTCTGGTTGCTGGGGTGGGGGTAGGAAAAGAAAGAGAGAGAGAGAGAGGAGAAACATTAAAAAAAAACCAACAACCTAAACTAAAGATAATAAAGACTTACTTAACTGTTAGGTCTCTAGATTTAATCTTGTGGAAATTCTCAAGAAGTCTGCAGATCTCATCACACTGCAAACAATTAAAGGCACTACTAAATGTCGTGAATTAATAATGTACTAAACCAAAATAGAGTGGTTGATTGATTTGATATGTGACTGAAGGCTTCTCTTTTCCGCAATCAATAATATATACCTCTTCACTTTCTTGCCTCTCCTGCAGCTCCCTAATATTGCTTCTCTGCTGGGTGCTACACTGTTCTGGGAAAAGTTGCCCACTGTATTGTTCTCTGGGACCTCAATCCTGCAAATAATTGCTGCTGATTTTAGTGCCAGGCTGAATGAAATTATTCTTCATGGAATTTAAGAAACTAATTTCATTCAAATTACTTTCATGATCTCACTCTTAATTTTCCTTCACATAACATCAGGAATGCCACACCTCAAATTATTATAAACTTGCAGAGCAGGGCTTTATGTTTTATGTAGAGGCCCTGAGGAAAAGAAAAGGAAGGGAAGGGAAGGGAAGGGAAGGGAAGGGAAGGGAAGGGAAGGGAAGGATCACTTCTGGAGGCTGCAGCCTGCTGAAAGGCAGAACAAACATAAGCAGGCAAATTAAAATGGAGACTTGTGTGGGCCAAGGAATGATTTATGGGAGAAGGCAACATAACCCTCTCTTGTGATGCTTGAGCTCTGCCCAGAAATGTTTCTGTTGGATAACCACAAAAGTGGAGAAAAAACATAAAAAATAGAAAATGAATTTGAGAAGATCCTAAGTACTAGAAAAGAATTCCGTATCTGATTTGCAGAGCTGCAAAATCACTCTAAGCAGAGTCTCCTCATATAGATCAAATTACAGCTGAGAATTTTATGTTTGTTGTCGGTTAATGTTGTGTGTTCATGCTGAGGAAGGAAAACAGCTATCAGTCATGTATGCCCTCACCAAGGCTTGCTATCATAAAAAAAGTCAAGTTTGCCATCCACATTAGAGGAAAAATACTTTATCTTCTGACAGTATTATCTGGTTCTGCATACTTGTTCCAATATTCAGCTGCAGTAAAAAGTAAAAGAAAGCTAAACAAGTTGTTTTGAAGTTCCTGCCTTCAAGGTGAGCTAGATGAAATAATGTTGTGGCTTTGGTGAAGCTGAAATGTTAAGCTGCTGTCGGGTGGAGTTAGAAAATGTAGTGTTCACATTTCCTATAGCTCACCTCTCAACTTCAGAGAAAGAAGCATGCTGTGACATGGTGAACATTTTGATCTCTGAGGACTTTCTTCAAATTTCAGAAAATAACTGTGACCTCTTTGGATCCTTAAACTACAGTCTGGATAAAATGAAATGAATGTGGAGTTGAATTTAACTTCTGATCTTTGTCCAGCCAATCTCAACATTTTAACCTTATGTCTGTAGTTGAGACATCTGAAGAAAAGTGTCTGGGGAAAGCTCCCAGGTGGTGACTCGGCACTGGCACTTTGTGTGCCCTTTCAGACACCTGAGTCTCACAGCTCAGCTCATACCAGAATATTGTCTAGAGTAAAGCCTCAGTGCAGTTTTGCACATTTGTTTCCTCCATTCTCTTCATGATATCGGAAAGCCTGGCATGTTTTCTGTATTAACTGCCCTTTGCACCTTTCATGTTGCATAGAAAAAAGCATCATTAAGCTGAGTTTTTAATTCCTATGTACAGTCTCTGGTCATTCCTCAGTCTTGACTGCTGTACAATTGCTATACATTTTAGTACATGCTTCCTCAGTGGTAGGTGGCTGTGAAGATTATTTGTACATTGTTCAGTATTTTTTTCCTTCTCTAATTGCGTTCCTGACTTTTCAGTACATAACTAATTAATAAATACCACTGATATGACAGATGCCCAAAAATAGTTTAGATACTCAGCTTCTGACATAGGAGCTTCTTTGTCTGAGGAGAAGACATCTCCTTAGTGTGAAGCCAGAAAAAATGGTTCATTCATCCCCTACCTTTGCAGACAGCATTGCTTACTTTGAGCTGAAACACGTTTCAAAACAGCATTGACTTAGACCTGTCTTCTGCAAGCAACATTTTTCCTTTAAAACTTAGTTCCTCTTCTCCTGCTATTGCCACCTCTCTATGACGTTGCCTGTCTTCCTCTCAGTGTTGGTAGGATGCAAGAGCTGACCTGCATTTGTTTTTTTAGTTTTGCATTTCATTGAAAGTTTTGGATGTTTGTAACGAGAAACTGAAAATTAAACAGCTGTTTCTTGGCAGCCCTGAAAATGCTGCTCATTGAACTCCCTGAGCAATTCAGAAAACATCTTGGCTGAAGAATGAAACATATTTTATGTGACTATGTTACAACAGTTGGAGGAAAATACTAATGCTATGAATGGTTTATATCACTCTGCATAACTGGCATCACAACCTTTGTTTAACATTCAAGTAAGATTAGGCAGATAAAGAAGGAAGGCAAGAGAGAGGAAAACTTAAGCAAGCTATGGTTAAAGCAGTCTAAAGGTCAAAATTGTAATATTAAATAAATTTTACATGGTTTTATAAACCTTAATTTATTGTCTATGTGCAACTGACATTTTAGCTCTTGGTTTAATACCAAGCTCTTCAAAGTATTCTTGTAGAAGAATAGTTGATAACCCTCTTACACAGTATAATTGGAATTCTGCATGTTAGAACATTTGGTTTCTGAAAGATTTTTGTAAATGTTAATAGCTGCCTTTTGAAATGGTGTAAGTGTGAAATGCTATGAAAAGCAAAGGTTTAAATGTCACCATGTCTATAATTTTCATATTGTAAAAACTAAATAAGTTTTTCAGAATGAAAAACCTAAAGGCCTGCTGCAAGTTTGAAGATATAAGCTAGCTCATTATTAGTTTTTTGAAACTGATATGACAGACACATTTTGTAAAACTGTGTGAGTTTTAGGTTAAAATGTATACTTTAACATTTAACTGCCTGGCAGTGTTACTACTGTAAAGTCTTCCTGTTTACTGGTACCCACAACCTCAGTATGAACAATTCCTGGCAATGAAAGCATTTGCCCAGAAAGCCTTCTAGAGTCTCATCAGAAGTATTCTCTTCTTACGGACCTACTGGCACTCAGACTGAAAAGCTACTTACATTTGTCTTGGTTGAGTATTGTGATTTTCACCTACCAACAGAGAGTTCTGGTATGCCAGTAAAATGACTTGCACTATTTCTGAGGAGAGAGATTGTGCCTAACTAGAATGGAAAGCGCAGATATTTTAAGGTAAAGAGTGCAGAGCTTTTCCATTCACTTGGGTGAGAATGCAGCTATGAATTTTGGATTACTGAAACTTTAAAAATCCACAGATTTTCATAGCATAACCCTCTACATTCTTTGTTAATAGGGTCAATAATGCAGTAATGACCATGACACAAAAAAAGAAGGAACTACTATTTACGACTTCTTTATCTTACTCTATTTAAATATGTTTTAAGAATAAAGAGGTAGCTCAAGACAGCCACAGTCTCAGCACTTTTTTAAGAGTTACCAAAGGGATCAGTTTACCATCCAGCCTGCCTAAAATAAAAGGACAACAGCATTTAGGAAAGAAAAAAAAAAATATAAAGAGCAGGTAACATAAACAGAAAGCATGCCAAGAACATCTTGTCCTCACATGTGAGTTTTAGGAACCCAAAACAATCTTTTCCTCATGTGCAGTAATAATAAGGATTTACTTTAAGCAAAACAAGATAAGATAATCTTTGTGAACTAAAGGTAAGTACTCTTTCAAGCCTTATTACAAAATCTGTAATCCCTCATTCCCTAAGCTGATTTATTTAAGCAGTAAACTTATTTACAAGTTTTTTACCCAGAGTGCATCAAAAGTTTCCACAATTTTGGCACTCACATCCCCATCTAGAAAAAAAACAACAAACAGGTGCAGAGAGCACAGCCTACAGCAATCAGTTACAGTTCAGGGGCCAGAAGCCTGTCTGTCAGGAGGGACTCTCACTAACTGTAGTTTATACATTCACTGTAGCAGAAAAACTCCGGTAGCTTGAGTTGTTGGAGGCTGCCAAGTACTTGCAGACTGGGGAAGAGAATGAGACACGTTGTTATGATTTTTATCATACTGTGTGGATCTCAGGTCTGAAAAGTCAAGGATAGAGTAGGGTAGGCAGGGAGGGCAGAGGTGGGGAGAGAGAAAGAGAGAGAAGCCAGGGGAGGGAGAAGAGATTGTGTCAAACTGCATGTAGACAGTGTCACCATGCAGGGATGGAGTTAAAAATAAGTTCTAGAAGAGTGGAATTAGGAGAGCAACACAAAATCTACATCTTAGTTTGGAAGAATGGGTTTATTGATATTCTTGTATATGATTTCTTGTTGCTGATGTCATGTTGCTCATATGCAATACAGGAGTTTGGATCTATTCTTGCGTAGGAAATAAGCTATTATTCTCATTGTCCTAGAAAGTAGAAAGAAATAATACAAGAAGAAAAGAGGTTATAATTTTGCAAGGTATTTTGTGCCCTGTGTCAGTTGCTCTAGAACAGTGAAACTCAGTCAGAGACTGAAGCATATCTACATTAGTCTGTATTTTCTAAAAGTTATTGCCTAGCCAACATGCAAAAATCTGCAAGTTTTGTTTTTCCATCAAAAAGTGGTTTTTAATATTAATGTTTAAAGGGACTTAAGAGATATTTATTTTTAATTTAGAGATGTTTAATACTCCTATTCTGTACTCATATAATGATTCCAGGAATTTACAGCATTCAAAAATATTATATTACGCATCTCAAAAACCAAGCCATTGACCTTTTATAATGGCCAATTCTCTCCTTTAAGAATACATTTTATAAAAATTATAGCAGCAACATAAAAGACAGCTGCTAGCACCAGGTTTCGTATTTACCATAACAATGGAAACCTTCATCACCTGTAGAATCCATCAGGCTAATGTGAACATGCAGTAAATATTAACTAAAGTATATTATATTATAAAAGGACATTTGTTCATTTCACATAGTGAATGATGTATGATTTTATGACAAAATTCCTCAATCTTTGTATCTTCCTCTTTTTTTCCCCCCCAGATTTCATCTTTGCAGTCAAAAGAAATCATCAAGTGACCTTGAAATCTGCACTGGCATTTTCCTGGCAAAGAAAGAAGCTCTCTTTTCACATTTGCAAAAATGAATAACAATTTGATCATTCTTAAAACTTCTAAAAGGTTAATTACACTCTCTCCATGAGCACTGAATAAAAACCTGCTTTATCTCTGCCCAAATGAAACCCACAGGGTTCCCATTCCCTCTAACTCTGCCTGGAGTTGAAATCCTGCAAGCTGTCAATTAACTCCTATCAGTTCATAGATCTGTGTGAGCTGCAGATGATTTTCTCATCCAAAAACTATGACAGCTCTCATTTCCCAGAGCTGTGACTTTAAAAAATTCACAGCAGGAAAGTGCTATCTGGCTTTGGGCTTGGTGGAGAGAAAAAGGAAGAGTGAGAAACAGAGAGGCAGAAAGGTCCTGGGTTAGAGAGAGTTCATTTCTAGCTCTAAGATTTCTGTCTGGTTGCAAAACCCCATTTGAACTCAAATTGCATGTTTCAAACAATAATAGAAACTGAAGATTCAGAAAGACTGAAGACTGAAGTAAAAAACTGCACTGAGCATTGAGTGATCACTCTTTTTCTGTCTGCTTATTTTATTTTTGTAGTTTAAGGTCATCTCTTGAAGAGTCAGCTACAATAACTTACAACAAAGCCACAAAAACTGGTGCTGATGGCTCTGGAGTTAAAGTAATTAATTTTAGGTGTATTAAAAATCAATAGCAATACACTTAGCACATGCATAGAACTCAAGAATCTGGGTTCTGCTTATGGTCATGCTTTGACCTTTGGAAAACTGTTCATTCTTCCAGTATGATATTACTGGGTTAGCTGTAAATATCAATGCATATTCTTCTAGCCAGACAAAATAACAGCTCAGGTGTACATCAGCACTCACTGCTAGACAGCTACATAATTCAATTTGCAACAGAAAAGAATAATGAAAAACAGAAATCTTGACTGAAAAGAAAAAAAAATGATGGATCTATTGCATGTGTAACTTCTGGACATTTAAAATTCAAGTTCTTTGTGACAGGCACAGTGAGACCTTGTTAGAAGTTTTACTTACAAGAAGACAGTAGTAAATGCATTACTCTTTAGTTAAGAAAACAGAATTTGAGAGTTAATTTTTTTTAAAAAAGTCCTGATGTAGCTCCACATTTATATGATTTGAGTTGCTATAATAATCCTCCTTTTCTTTCTCTCTTTTCTCATGCTTCCTGACTTGCAAAAGCTGCCACCAGGTAGATTGCTCTCAACATTAAACTCATTTGACTGAGCTCAGCATAGGGAAGAATGGGTTTTCCACAGTAAGTCTCTGAGTTGTATTGAACTTTTGCTCTCAAAGTACTAGGAATGCGCCACTTTTGTCAAATACCGCAGTTTCAGGTTTTTTAATGTTAATCAGTCTTAATGACATTAATAAATGACAGATTCCTGGACAAGCTACGACTTTGGAAAATCAGACTCAACCTGTTAATAGAAAGGAGAAAGCAATATTTAAGTAAAGGTGAGGTAATAGTTAACTATATTGAGAACCAGTTTTGAAAGCACACATGTACCTACAGACCCACAGAGAATGTGGTACCTGATTTTTAGTAAGATATATGGTACCATTTTGGCTTTACAAGTCATCTTAAATATTATCAGTATTTTTCAGTTGTAATGTAGTTCTCAGTCTGGAATAAAATTATGGATTTTTAAAATATATATAAATTTCTTAAACAGGTTGCAATGTGATGTATTAAAACATGTCCATTAAGCTTTATCTCCTTTTCATTAACCATCAGAACAAAACAGCTATCATGGAATATATGTTGTTTACATGGCAATATTTTTCCACTTTAAAAAGATCTAATGAAGGCTGAAAATTCACAATAACTTTGTTACATTTTAAATGCACCAAGAAGCTTTAATAAAAAGTTTTAAGCGTCTCCTTTATGCTAACCATATAACCTAACATAGAGAAATTGAAAACCCACTAGGCAATAAGTAATTTAAATGGCTGAAATACACGTGAAATATTCAAGTATTATCTGATTTCACTTCCAGGTTCTGACATGTAACCTGGAAAACACAGCTGATAGCACAAAGTCACAGCAGAATATAGCAGTGTCAGAATTAAGTATCCAGAAACTGGAGTCCAAGGTGTAAAAGCTGTGAGCACTTGGTAAACTATTAGGTATTTTTATTTGTCCACCTCTTAGTCTGTGTATATCTGTTCCTGCTTTTCCTCTGCTACTTTCCTGAAGGTATTTCCGCTCCTAGTCTTTGGCCATCCCTCTTTTCTGTTCCTTCCTATTACAGTTTCTCCAGCCACAATGTATTTTTTCCTGGATACTTTCCTTGGGGTAAGAATAGTTTCTTTTCCACCCAAAGTAATAAAACATCAGAAGGATCACAATGTAACACAATGACTAATTTCATAACTAATGCATTATCAAAGTGACAGGAAAAAATAGAAGAATATGGGGAAAACATCAAATACTTCAATGAGGTGAGTGTTGCAAAGCTTCTTCTTCCAGAAGCACATGGCTCATCACTACAGTAGGTGCAGCTCATTCATTAATGGTGTAATTTTGGGACCCATTAAGAAAACAAAACCAAAGGTAACATGACCAAGGCAGTACAGTCAACTGAAATAGGTGGCTTTCTTCAGTCTGGGGATGAATGGGGAGAATGGTCTGGCTGACTGTCCAAATGGTTCATAGGAGACTCACCAGGATGGTTCATGCCATTGGTGCCCTTCAAGAGAAAGCCAGTACCTTTGCCCTTCAGAGAAGGCCTGACCTCTACCAGATGTTTTAAATGTCAAAAGGAAAGGATGTGTTCAGGGAACATGAGCGAGCTATTTTTGTGAGGAGACTAATATTCCTTCCTGACTTACATGTTTAACAATTCTTCCCATTACAGATGAATGACTGACACTCTGAAGCTCTCAGTGTGCTGTGTGCAGGCAGAAAGACATTAGCAGCCCACATCTGGGAATGACAGCTTCACTCCTGCATTTCCCTTGCCACCAGTGTCCCCCCTTTCTTCCATTTAGTCATTGGTCTCACAGGTGTGTTGAATTGTCATTTATAGGCACTCCTAGGACATTTCTTCATTATTAAGTATAGTTGAAGTTTTTTGGCAAAGAAATTTTGAAAAGCCCCTGCCAGCCAACAGCGATGTGAACCTACTACCTTCCTTGCCCTGTGAAATCAGCATTTTCATCTACTTTTGCCTTGAAAGGTGGGACAGAATTTGGAAACATGAGCTTATATTCAAAGTTTGCTGTATCAGGAGATGCAGTGCATCTGCAAAGCCCTACACTTGTACACACTCACCAGGTGAAAACAAAGACTTGTATAAGCAAGTTTCAGATGTTCACCAACATTTGCCAGTTCTGTGCTCTTAGCTATGTGCCAGTGCAACACCACCCTTTATGCTGAGTTTAAAAATGTTAGTGTATATTTAAGGTTCTATTTTTAGTCTGCATACCTTTTTTTTTTTTTTTTAATGCGAAGTAGGAACAGATGAACCCCTAAAACATTTCCACAAGTGCTCATAAACAGAGCATTAGTAAGGTCACTCACGTCCTC
The DNA here is from genome assembly GCA_032159205.1 of Eurystomus glaucurus suahelicus. Lineage (NCBI taxonomy): Eukaryota > Metazoa > Chordata > Aves > Coraciiformes > Coraciidae > Eurystomus > Eurystomus glaucurus. Next base: position 42,308 of record JAVFHW010077375.1, on the reverse strand, counting down.
TGCCAATGACTAACTGTTTTTCCTCACTTTCCATTTCTTTTTGTTTTTGTTTTGTTCAAAGGCACTCTGATTTTCAGATGACAATCTATGTAGTATTCCATGTTTCTAATAAATAGCTAGATTTGTGGAATGTATTACAGCTGTAATCAGCTTGGTATTTTATCCTGGTTTGAGGACCTAAACTTCAACATATTTGATTTACATTTCTATCCAGTTTCCATTATAATCAGGATAAAGATTCCCTCTGACTTCAATGAGAGTTAGATCAGAGCAGGAGTACTTTATTTTTTAAAGCAATGTTAAGTGCTGCTGTTCACTGACATTATTTCCCAGACATGAGTGATTGTTCACTGACCCAGATGTGAACTTGTATTTTTTTCTGCCTCTGTTTATAGACACCCTTTCTCTGTCTTGCTTCTAGTCACAGAGACCTGTTTGACTTGGTGAGAATTTGTGATGTACCAAATTAGGAAGCCTACAAAAAACTGTTTATAGCTGAATAGGTAAAAAATAGTATTAAAAAAGGCACAACAATAATATTTACATAGATTAGGGACCTCTACTTTACTGTTCCTCCTGTGATATTAGTCAGCTGCAGGAAAGAAGACTAGTACTTGGAAGGGGAAAAAAGCCAAACAAAACAAAACAGCTCACTTAGTAATCCCTAGACACTGGAATAGAAAGGCATTCTCTACAGCTCTGTTCTTCAAACTGACAAGGCACTATAATAAGTTTCACAAAATTCAGGGTCTTTTCCAAATGCCTGCCTATACTTTTGAGCAAGGTTCACTCTTTTTTTTTTTTTTTGGTGCTAGTTGTGTTTGCAACAGGATCCCAACACTAAAAAAAGTTATGTGCACAATGATCTTAAAGACTTGTTGACCGCAGTACAGTTACTTTGCATGTGTAAATGAGTGCATGATTTTTCTTCTCTATTATTCATTGTATGTGCGTTCAGAATAGAGACAATTACCCTAAAGCTCTCAGGAAATATTTTTGTTCAGAGACAAAAGGAGCCTTCTCATTTCTTTTATTCATGTTGCAACTATTTTTAAACGATCTATGAGATTTATAACTAAATGAAAATTACAGAAAATTCAGAGCTCACTACTAAATTAGTAGTTTTCAGTCCAAACTCAGCACAAGATGTACATTTTATCAGGAATAAGATAGAAGTTAAAGTATCTAGTCCCCAGTGACAGAAGAACTTATATTAGCTCTGAGATCTGTTTTCTTTTCAAAAGAGTATAAAGCTGATTATCATTGTGGTCAAAGCTAGAGAGTCATCTTGAATTTTTTGAGGATTTTCTTTCACTATGAGTGTTTTTCCATGACACAAGGGCCCCAGAAACAGCCTCATCGTGAGGGATCTTCTACATCCTCCATCACTGTCTCTGGGTTAGCAGTGTGAAGCAAATCAGCAAAGAATTTCATGGCAAAAATGTCAATGAACATTTAGAGTTTCAGGGGCTTTATCTATTAATCTTTAGATCAGATCAGTGCACAACTACCCCAGTATGATTCCTGAAATCTATTGAGGAAATATTTTTGTGACTATGCCCTGTGCTGGTTCTATTAAATGACCACACTTAACTGAAATATATTTGCTGGACATATATTTTAGAACATATATTTTAGAACATGCTTGAGCAAACAATTGAACTGAGAGTAATCTTCGATAGGAGCAAGGTGCTGAGTACAGGTGAAGACTTAGATATGACATCCTCTTAAATCTGATCTGCCTTTACATCCCTGCTTTTTTTGCAAATATCAAATCACACCTGTATTGGTAACCAATGTATGTGACTGACTTGGAAGCATAAAAACTGCAAAATGCAAAAAATAAACCTGGTCATTGTGCTAGTGCTCTCACTGATGCAGAAACCTGTGCATTAAGGAACTGCAAGCTTTGAGGTATATGGCAGCTTGTGAATTCCACTGATTTCTGTCCTACATGCATCCCATTTTCTGTATGCTTGTATTTAAAAAGGTAAATATAAGGATAAAAGACTTCAAGAAAACATTTGAAGGGCAAATGTCTAAAACAACTATAATAATTTTTGCCCTGAAGTAGAGCAAATTGAACAATTTTCAAGGAGAATGTCAGTGGATGCTTTGCCGAAGTACTCAATGCCTGATCTGTAGTTTGCTCTGTAATTGGCTTACTGATAACAGCAGATTAATATCTAACTGATCTGGCCTGCTTTTGTGCTGAATTGATTATACTTATTGCCTGCTTCTTCCACCTTTTTGTGATGCTTGAACAGATCTACTGCCTGGCAAACACAGGAATATTCAGCTCACATCGCTGTCCACACTGTGGGGAGAGGGACAGCTTAGAAAGCTATAGTACTCTATCTTCATGCTCAGTAAAATCAGTTGCAAAGAGAGCCCTCACTATTTCACATCACAACCATTAAAGCTGTGATGGATGGTCTTTCCCTTTTTTTATATAGCTTAAAACATTTGAATACATTGGAGTTGGATTTCCCTCGTGTCTTGTACACTGGTTTAGGATTCTGTTTGTTGAAAGGTTGGTCACTGACTGCAGAAAGTACCTTTCACGTCTGCTGAAAATTAAAATATTTTACTGCAAAACATCTCCCTTTCCCATCAGATGTGTATTAACATACTTGTAGGCAGTTACTGCATGAAATGCACAGTTTAAAATGACACAGAGCTATCTGGAAGGTTTTTTTGGCAGTAAAATGTAATAATGGATTTCCATAGCAACTTTCTTGCACAAAGGCTACTCCAAAGTATTGCCTTTAAAGAATAAGCAGGTTTACATCATATTTAGATTAGGACAAAGACAAAGGCACCAGAAATGCAGCATGGTCTCTTGGAAATCGTTTCTGCATAGGCAAGAGGAGAATGCCACACAGTGTTGTGCAACTGGACATAGGTTGTGTTCTATGCTGTGCAGAAAATTGATTACAGTCTTCTGAGCACATTTACAATAACATTTGCTGGAAAAAACATTAATCTGATTGTACTTACTATTGTGCAAACAACCTCTGCAATATCTGTGAACAACATGTCTTATTAAATTACTGTGCTGTAAGAAATACTGTTAGAAGCAAATTTTAATGATTAGTTCTTAGCAGCTCTGACAGAGCACTGGCAATCATATTGCTGCTTCACAGGAGCTAGATGGTTTGATTGAAACACACAGAGAGGTTTTGCAGCTGTGGAAGCTAGGTTTGAATTTAAACAATCCAGCACAATCATTAGAGTTCCTGAAAATGTCCACAAGTCATTGCACAGATACTTTCAGATTACCCCTTGAATGCACAAGGATTTGCAATGAAGAAAAAGAAAAGAGATGGATATGAAAAGACTGCCAGGCAGCCTTTCTCCGTTACAATAATGGACCCAATTCTGGAGTTGCTAACTACTTTTTACTTCTATTTAGCAGTTAGGGATTCAATAGAAATAAACAGCATGTACTAAGAAAAGCAAGCCAATGTTGCATTCATGACCTTACACCAAACATCCTTCATACTCAAGCTTGACTGACTGGCATGCAGATTTGTTTCATAAACAAAAAGTAGTGTTTTCTCTCTAAACAATTCATTGTGAGCAATTTGTCATCGCAAACAGCTTCTGGCAGTTGACCAATTCCTTTCAAAGAATCCTTCTTTAAACCAACTAGCCATTAAAATCTTGCCTCCCAACAATGGCACTGATTCACTCCTAATGAATAATTTGACTGGATTACTATATTTGCTGGATGAGATGGAATGAAGTTTGTATATCATAAGCAAAATTGTTAACACTGTGTTATAATTTAATTGTCTTTCTCCTCATCTAAATAATCCTGGATCATTTTTAATTCTTTCTTTTTCATAGGCAGCATCTGAACCCACAGCATTTTATAAGGTCAGAGGAATTTGTTTTACTAGAGCTATTGATTAGGCCTTATACACACATACTTCAGATTTTAGGCAATTATTTTCACTTTATCATGTGAAAAAAACAGTCTGCAGTAAAAAAGCTCATAGTAGCAGAATGTAATCAGGATTAAAATTTATCACAAAACCAGAGTGTCTTGGTTTAGTAAGAGCTGTGGGGTAGCCGAGCCGCGCGGCCGGCCGCTTCTCCCCGCCCCCTCCCCTCTGCTGCGGGCCGCAGACAGGGAATTAAAAAAAAGGTTTAAAAGTGCCTTTTTGAGTTGAGATAAGGAAGGTTTAATATATATACATATATAAAAGAAAATAACATATAATGGGAACTTTGCAGTTAACAAGAACAATATTAACAGTAAGAAAAGGGCAATACAAAAAAAACAATACCAGAGAACAACAGTGAGGGACCGAACCTGAGCGAAGTCCAAAGCGAACTGAACTTCAACTGAACCAACCCCAACGGAACTGGCCCCTCCTCGGAGCTGCCCCCGGGGCATGACGTCAGCATGGTATAGAATTACCTGGCTCCACACAAAATTAACCCTGTCCTGGCCAACCCAGGACACAGAGAAAGAATGTGTTAGCATCATCATAAATGTAATGTAATAGATGTTTGAAAATAGGTAAATATATACAAAAGGTGCACTCATTTCATATTCAAACAATGTGGAACTACTAGCTTCTAGCTTGGGGCACTAAACAGAAAAATATAAATATTCATATTTACACTACATTCTTTAAATATTTTTCCTGGTTTGAGTAAGAATTAAATAATTCTGTTCAGTTATTTACTTTTCAGCTAAGTCTCTTCTAACTAACTAACTGGGTCTAGTGGGCTGCCCTGACCCTAAGCCTTATTAAAGGGCTTATTAAAATTTATTAAATATTAAAATACACCTTATATTGCTTTCTTTTACTTTTCCCCCTCCCTTTCAATCAGCAGACTTTTTTTCTTCATTGATCTCAAATGCTGTTAATAGCTGTTAGGTATGTTGAGTCAAATCAATTTATATTTGGCTGTATATATCAACCACCTCTAAAAAAGGGAATGTCAACATGAAGGTGTTGAATTGAGAAGTAGAACACCTAAAATTCAGCTCATATTTTCATGGTGATCAATTTCTGTTCAGTTTCTTGTGTCTTCTGTGATCTGGAAGAAGCCATTTCTGCAAGGTGTGACTCCATTTTCTCATCTCTAAAATGAAGACATTAATCCTTCTGGTCTCCCAGGTGCTGTCTCATGCTAACCTCTTTGATGCCTGTGAAGGCTATAGGTAATTTGGAGATGAGAGCAATAGAAAGACCTGTAAATAAGAGAAAATAAAATATGTGAAGGAGGAATTGATTTTAGCCAGGACTGATAATATTTCTTGTCAATACTGACATACTCGTTTCATTTTCCATTATTTCTATATGTTTTAGCTAAGCTTTAAAAGTACAGCCTCTCAAACAGTGTTTAAGTCTTATTTATTGGACCACAATCAGGTTCTAGTGGCCATGTAGAAGGTGTGTTACAAAGTATTACTCCTTGAACCAGATATGGCCTATTTTTATACGAGATTTGCATGGTTTTGATTTGGGATAGTGTTAACCAGACTTCTCCAATCATTCTTGTTAAATGGGAACTAGACTGATAAGGGATGCTGTAAGCTTCTCCAAATATATACAATATGGGCCTCTTTCTACTTCAGCCTTCTGGACTATAGAATCAAGAACATAAAATAAACATCAGAACTAGTAGATGATGGTAGAGATGATGGTTTCATTAGATAAAGAAGAAAAAAGAAAGCCAAACAGAGTATTATTTTACTAATGGATGACCCCATTGTTCCCAGATGATCTCTTCTAGTTTTTGATGCCTCTAAATGCCACTTTTGTGAGTACGAAGAAAGAACAATTCAGCATTCAGTGTTGAGAGTTCATGCTGTTGGAAAACTCATTTAATGAGGAAGTGTCTTACATTTCATAAGAAGTCCAAACAACAGATAAAGCCCATATGAGTACCCCCATAAATAAATAACTCAGAGACTGCATGAAATTTGGTTCAGTTCACTTCAGCATGGTCCAGTAGCTAAGCTGCTCTTTCCTAATATTTCTGCAGACCTTATATGCTAATGCATAATGTATCCCCAAGAATGCCTTAAAGTACCCAGGAAAAAAAAGCTGCAGCACAAATATATGTAAACTATTGAATTTATGGACTTAAGAGTACTGTTCTCCCACAAAAAAACATTCTATCTGTGCTCTTGCAGGACTTCAAATGGAACTAGTTGTGTGGGCTACTAACTTCTCTCACCAGTGCAAGCAAAACTTCAGTGTCCTGGAACACTGCCTTGTATTCAAGAGGTAGTTGGAAACAACTTGGAGGCACCATCTTCTTTACCATCACTTGCCAGTGCTATTCAGAAGAGTAAATTATTGACTGAAGTATGTTTTGGTTGATGTGTGTACTGGATCTGGCTGGGATGGAGTTAACTTTCTTCATTGCAGCCTCTGTGGTGCTGTGTTCTAGATTTGTGACCAAAAAAAGTGTTGACAAACCAAATGTTTTGGCTATTGTCGAGCAGTGCTTGCATAGTGTTAAGTCTTCATCTATCTCTTACTCGGTCCTCTCCACAGAGTAGGTTGAGAGTGGGCAAGACACTGGGAGAGGACGTGGCTGGGGCAGCTGACCTCAACAGGTCAAAGAGATATTCTATAACATATAATGCTATACTCAGCAATACAATTGGTTGGGGGGTTAAGGAGTGGTTCCCAATGTAGCCATTGCTCAGAAAATAGCTGGGCATCATTCTCCTGGTGGGAGGTGGTGATTCCCTTTGCATCACTTGTTGGGTTTTTTTTTCTTTTTTTTGCCTTCATTTATTAAACTGTCTTCATCTTGGCCCGTGAATTTTTCTCACTCTTGCCCTTCTGTTTTCTCACCCATGCAGCTGGGAGGGCAGGCAAGAGCGTGAGCAACTGAGTAAGGGCTTACCTTCCAGCCGCAGTCAACCTACCACTATGTAGAAGACAAGTGTATAAAAAATACAATGAATTGTGAAAGGACAACTTGTCATGTGCAAACTATAGTTGTGCAAAGGACCAAGAATTGAAAAGTACGCAAAAACACATCAGTTTCACATTCACCCATGAAGAGTCTTATTCACACATCTGTTTGCATTTTGAAAATGTTATATATTGTATGTCTCTATCTCATTAAATACACTGTGAATTACTCAATTGCTTGGGAAGGTTTCTACGTTACAATTCACTGAATTGTAATATTCTGAGAACACTAAATATTCTGGTTCAAGATCAGAGGGAATGTGATGATTTCTGTGTCACCAGTTCTACTTGCCTGTTATTATTTTCATAAATTAATGGAGGACTTGCTTGAAAACTATAAGATCTTTTCCTCTTGCTTTTTCCGTGGACTTTGCAGAATTTCACTGTGCTGACAAAAAGCAATCTCTTTAATTCCCACATAAATGTATTTGTGAATAGCATATACCCCACGGTTCATGCCCCTATACGTCCTTCAGTTTATCCTTCTTATCTGCAATCAGTAATCCAGAATACATATTATCCCCACCATGGGTCCGAATCCATCTTGGGTCTAATAGTGGCATCTATTCCTACAATTGAAATCACTGGAGGGGGCCACCAGAGGCAAACACACCATTAAATGTGTCCTCACTGAGTGAGCTCAGATCACCAGCTTGATAACATCATCCTGCTGAGTCTGAACCACACTGAAACTCCTGCTTTTCCATGACTGCCACAGGACATCTAGGTTTATAGAGGTCCTTAGAACAGAGCTTGTTCAGGTCTTCCGCTGTTTCTTCATCAAACTGTCATGATCTGCTTCAGAACAAGACAGTAAAGCCAGGAAGGGTACAGCTAGATGGGACCATACAGTGTGTGCTTTGCACTACTGAAGATGGTTCTGCTGAGGTACCCTGGCATTCTACTCCATCATAGCTCACGGTAGCAACTCTTGGTCACTATCAGTCTTGCGTAGCTTTCAAACAGAGATCTCCCCTTGTGGAGAAACACCCATCTCTCATTGGTTGTCCATTCCATTGTCTGTGTTTCATGAACCTAAAAGTCGGCTTTACAGTCTTGTTTATGCAATTTAAAATAAATAAAATCTACTATGGAGAAAAACTGAAGTGCCTGAGATAATTAAGGCTGCTGTATTTTTCATGCTTTTGTGGTATTGAAATCTAGTAAGTTAAGATTTTGGAGGGTTAACAGGGTGGAGATAAGGTCAAGCACAATGTTAATGTAGCATTTCTTTGTTCTTGTTGTCTTATTTGTTAACCATCACTATGGCACAGGACGAAGTACCTGAAAAAAACTGCATTCTCACTACCAAATACTATAGCAGCAAGGCAAAAAAAGTTAGACAGTATGGAAATGGAAAATGATGGTCTAAGAATTTCTCTTTACTTTTCTAGACACTGACTAGTATATTACTCCATGTCCAGGGTGCCTGGGAGTACAAGCACTTAAGAAAATGAACTGTGTACCCATTTATGTCCTGGCATTTAGATTAGATGCTTTTTAGCTTGAGTTATCATGAGGTTCAGATTTGCAAAGTTGTTGCAGTGTTTAATTTGGCCAAAACTCTTCTTTGTCATCCTTTCTCTGTCTGTTTAGAACATTCGTCTAACACATTAGAGCTGCTCTGCATGCATCCTGAGTGTCTCACTATGCCTGCCTTGGCAGGATTTTTTTTGTTGTTGTAGTCATTGGCCCCCTACCTGGTAGACCTAGTGCATCTTACTACAGTAGGCTGGCTATGAATATCCCACAAACCACACGCGTATGCATTCCTGTGATTCACAATTTCTGAGCAGTGTCCCACACCACCTGCCACAGTCCTGGCTGTCTCAGTCCCATTTTCCTCTCCCAGTTTGGACTGTAACTACATTTGTCTATTTAACGGTTTGCCATACCACATAGTTTGTAAACTATGGATTGGACAACTCTGGCATCATTTTTGACATAAGACACATTGTTATTCTCATTTCTGCTGTGCTATATAGATCCTTGACTTGTCTGGGAATGTAAATTAAATACAACCAGTACCTTGCACATACCTTTCATTTTACAGGCTTGATGCTTGATATGTAGGTGTAACTGTACCACAGCTACTATATTTTTCCTCCTGTCCATAATACTTTTTAGTAATTTCACAAGATATCTGTAATAGAACTGTCAATCAAAAAAGAGTCAGAGGAAAAAAGCGGTCTCAAAGTACAAGGTGGTCTTGGCACACTTTCAACATTGTTAATTCTCAGATCAAATAGCAACTGCAAAGCTGCTGAAAAAGCTGGTAATAGGTCTCACCAGGAAGTCAGTTGCCATCACTAAAAACATGTTATCTACAGTCTCATAGGTACATCCTGAGAAAACCAGAGAAGTTACATCTTCTTGGACCAAGTGGCACTAACATACACTTTAGATACAAAATCTCAGTTTAGAATGTGTATTTAAAATTATATCTTTATGACTAAGTTGTCTAAAAATCTTTTTCACCTAAGTAAAAAATTCTACAGCATGACCTATCTGGTTGAGAGTATCTGGTCACAGAACAATTGTACAGGAATTTTACGAGTATGAATATGTGCAAAGAAACATAGCCTTGATGTATTTGTTCTACTTTTTGTTCTCATAAATTCCTAAAATTAAAGGTCTTAGGATTAAAGAAACATCATTTCTGTGGATATGGATGCATGAATATATATATATAAAGTGTGTGTATATATATATGCACATACATACCCATACTCATACTAGTATATGTAATTTATTTGCATAGATACATATCTTTTTCTGTTATCCAGATAGATATCCTGTATGTAACAAAAGACCCACAGAAACTACAAGAATCAGTTCTCTAAAAAAAGTATACACATAGTATGTAATATTGATTATTCCTTCATGAAATCCAGGAATAATTTCTTCCCTTTTTTCTCGAGAGCAGGAGCTCTATGAATTTGTATATGACGTAGAGTTCTTACTCCAATCTACCTATGCTGGTAATGTTATTTCAAGGATAGAAAATATATACTTATTCAGATTTATGCAGTATCACTGAAGGTGACAGTTTACTTGAAAGTTAAGGAGGATAGAAAACATTTTATTATCACAATTCTTTCAATATAGAAAGGACTTACAATTACAAGTTTTATATCCAAATACGGGCAACTCACAATTCATAATCAATTATTAATAAAAGCTGATTATTATATAGTTTGCATCACGCCTCTGTATGTTTTGAATCTCCTAACTTCTTTCAGTAAGATCAGCCTTTGGGGCTAATCTATCCCATGTGACTAATGCTAGAAGATTGCCTTCACTACAGAGCAAAAGAGAAATTGTTTAAGTAAAGGTAGAGACTGTGTAAATCATAAACCACTTTCTCAGATAAAGGCCATTAGGTAAGTCTGTGCACAAATTTGACACTGTTTCTTTGCCTTTGACAGCTGTTTAGAAAGGCTTAAACGTACAAGATCTGACTAAAGCTTTCAAAAATTCATCATGGAATATTTGTTAACCTTGTTCCTTGTGATAGCTATAGACCAAACATAATACTTTTTCAAATGGAGATAAATTATTATCTTTCAGAAGATTATCACCAGTCTTAATCAAGTTTGCTCCTACAGCTGAACAGTCAGTGACCTTGTTACTTGCACAACAACCGTATCTGCTATTTTACGTTTACAGGAAATAGGTTTAGTCTAACCAGACTGCTGAGAACAGATCACAGGTTTGTTATGCTTCTACTTTGGCAGGTAAGTTAGAGAATTCAGCTGGCTAAAGAGTATTTTTTGAATTATTTAAATACCATAATTTGCGAAACATAGGTAAACTTAAAAGGAGCTTGTGTATTCTGATCAGCTGTTTGAAAGATGTAAATCAACAGATGTAAATCAGCATGGCACTGGAGATTTCCAGGATGCTATGCCATACCTACTCCCACTCCAGCTGAAAGGCTGCCCAAGCACTTGGCTTCCCTTTCTTTTAGCAAGAAAGGAGATCTGAACAGAAAGTGAGAGATCTTCCCATGTATCTATGTGCCTTTTCAAAGGCCTTGTTGGGGTTTATTTCAGCTAGAAGTACTCCTACTCCTCCTTATTTAGCATGAACCTTTCAGCACCCATTTTTCGTGTTATAACATGTTGGCTTGGCACGAAGTGCACTGCAAGGAGTTGGCACTCGAGCCAGTTAGGCCCTGGCCTTTGTGCTTTGCAGAGGTGGAAATTAGATTGCTATTAATTATCTCCTAATGGCATTAAATCCAACACTGGATGGAATTTGAGACTGCCTGTGCCAGCCCAAGTTCAGTAGAACAGATTAAAACTCACAGGTTTGACATGTAATTTTGGCAGAGAGACCACTT
>JAVFHW010077375.1:0-30907 GCA_032159205.1 Eurystomus glaucurus suahelicus | reverse complement strand
CATTAACAACATGACCTTTATTGGAATCAGCACCTCTTGACATTGTGCAATGGCGTATCATGGTAAAAGATGAAGCTGGGGTAAAGGAACATGTACTTCTCTGAAACAGCCTGTGCACTGGTGGGCAAAGCTGTCTAAGCACAGTTCAGAGTCGGTCCTGATGAGAAACTTAAGCCAAGGCCAGTCTAAGATAAAACATCAGCATTATAGCAGGTCTATACATTGCAGCTATGAGACTTCCTCTGTTTTCTTCTCCTCTCTTTTTAGTTTAATAGTCACTGGCTTTACTGACTATTTTTTTTCGTACCTTTGCAGGTAAAAAAGGCCCGTTGGGATTGCTTCTGAGGTCTTTGCTGCCTCAATGGGAGTGCAGGTCACCCAGCACCACACAGAATCAGGCCATTAGCAACAACATCCTCAGAAGTAGGAGTTTAAAAACAAACAAACAAAAAACAACAAAAAAGCCCTTTATTGCACATTTCTCAATGCTGCACCCAGGGAAATAGTAACATTTTGCCTCACTATGGAATTTGGAGAAAGTTTCAAGGCCAATAACAATAATAGAAGACAACTACTGCCACACAGGCTGAAAACTGCCAAATGATGCTTTGTGTGTTTGATGTTCCTCTGCCCTCTTTCATGTCTGATTGATCTCCCCATTCTCCTGGTTTCTTCTGGTTTCGTGATCACTGAACTGTCTCTGCAACTGTTCCTTATACAATTTTACAACAGGCTTTGGATAAAAGAAATTTTAAAAATCCTTTGAGGCCTTTCACTCATTTATGGACTCTGCTGCTGCATGAGTTGATTACCCCAGGAAATGGTTAAGGGTGCTAAGTGTTTTTATATGCTACAGCAAACCCCAGGATTTGACTGTTGCTTTTGTAAGTGAGCTCATGTGATTTTATTTTTTTAGGGGAGAGGAAAGAGGCCGTTTTTATCATATGGCTATCAAATGAGCTTCATTTTCTAATAAAATAGCACATGAGACTTCCTTCACAAAATCAACTGTAAAACCTTAGATCCAGAGGGTGTTTTTTTGTGGGTTTGACACAACTATTTTGCATAACCTCAAAATAATGCTTACACGGCACAGCTAGGATAAAGCTAAGTGGGTTCTAGTATTTACCTTTTTTTAGCTGTATCTTTGGGTCAGCTGAGCTCCTCTGTATGGAGAGGTAGCTGTGAATTATCTCTGCATCCTCCTTCCTTTGCTTGATCTGTAAAACAGCCCAGGGCCCTTGGCAGAACTACTGTACTTATGGAAATCACTGTTGCTTGACTTCTTTGGGTTTGTAACTAGAAGTAAATGCCCACTAAGTTCCCTGGGTCTGAGGATTAGACTTGAATTACATGGCAAACACACACAGCCTCAACAGGTTCATGCCGTCAAGGCAGAGCCATAGCATCAGTCATAAGGCCCCTTGTTTAACCACATTCCAGAGCTCACAGCCCTATTCTCCAGAGTAATTAAAGAGTTAAAGAGTCAGAAATACATTGCATATGCAAGCAGGTATGTTCAGTAAAAAAGACCGAGCATGTGAATTTTATATTTCCAGGTGGGGAATTATGCAATTGTCGTGAGACCACTGCATGCACTAAGACTGATTCTCTCAGTTACAGTAACTCAGGAACAGGTTAGGAAAGCTACCACATGCAAGGTTTTTCTCCATGACTGCACATTTGACTTTTCAAATTCAAGCCTGAAATGTCAGCAATCATCATTTTTGTTTGTTATACAGCTCTGGTTGTGCAACTTTTTCTACTACTACTCTTTGTTTCTGTTATTACTCTGTGGTTAACCCCAGGACTCTAGAGGCACTGTTGCTTGCTGTATCACACATGTCAATTTTGCTTATCATGCACATTTTTTCTCTTGAATGACTCAAAAATAAGGCACAGTGAATCTGTTGCAAGAAAGCCACAGTTAAGAAAGAGCTTGTGACTCCACAGAGTTGTTTGTTCACAGGGCAGCCGAGACAAAAATTATTTGCAGACCTTTTCCTTTTACATGCTTTCAGAAGCATTCTTGAAGCCTAGACTGTAATTCTTGTCTCATGAAAAGTGCTTGTTTGCTTGTTCATTGTTTTGGCTTCCTTCTTTGCAGCTCCCTCCATTTGTTCATCTCTTTTGCTTACTGTGTTTCTTCAGCTATCTGTGCAGGAAACATCACCCCTTCTTGTTTTCTCCATTGATTCTTTCACATCAGGACATCTGGACAATGCTAGCTTTTGTCTAGCACTCAAATGGTTGAATTAATAATGAGCTGGAACTTGAGGGAAGTTATGTAGAATTCTTACAGATAGTGTCCCAAATTTGGATAATATTTACTACAAGCTATTTTAGGCCTTTCATGGTACTAAGCAAAATATAATACTCTCACTAAATTTTTGTCAAAATTTTAACCTTTTTTTCACAGTCTTCTTCTTGAACATTTCCCAAAGAGCACCAAAAATAGAAAATGACCATATCTTTATCCTTAAGGACAGGACCTCATCTGCTATACTTAGTGCTGGCTAGACATAATTTTGTGTGAAAACACACCTTCTACATTCCCTGAATACTTGCAAATACAAATAGTAAATCATTCACCTAACTAGCCAATGACATGACTGAAACCTCTATTTACATATATAGCACAGGAATTCCTATTTGATTTTCAGCATGAACAATTTATAGCCAATACATAAACTGCATTTGGAATAGCCTGGTTGGTTATGTTATATAAAGCCTCTATATGCTCAATACAATAACTTACCCAATAACAGTTGTTCCTGGGAGATTATTAACATTAGGGCTTGCTTTCTTCCACCAATGTCAGCAGCGTTTACTTCTATCTGCATATGTTTACATGCAACTCTTTTAAAAGTTGAAGAAGAGAACATAGTTGTTCTAATCCCCAAGAGACCTTGTCTCCTATGCTGCTTCAGTATCCAATTACAGTTCTTTCAGGATAGTAACATACTTCCTAAATGAAACATACTTTTTCAGATCTAGGACTACTGCACTAAGTAGTCAAGTATTTTATACAGTCTACGGGTCAAAGTGACACCAGAAAATCAGTAGAATCTGATCCACCAAACCGGTGGAGTCTAAAGGCAGGATTCCCTATGTGCTATGTCTATTTCTACCGAAAGTGCCTAAACAGGATGACAGACTGCAGTGTCTGAGTCAGCCTGTTTCATACCTGCTTCCTGAAGCAGGACTTATTTTTATTTGCTAATTTTAAAAGGAATATAGAAAAAAAAATAGTCTTCTAAAGGTACATTCTTTAATTCAGGTGGTTTTTCAAATTTTGTCACAACACTTCTGTTCCCACGTTACTTAGGGCCAGATTTCCCAAAGAACTCTAGCCACATCAGACGACTTTAAATTATCTGGGGTCCTTGAGAGGGGCCCCTGAGTGGGTTGCATGGTAAGCTTATGGAAGTCTTGGTGGGAGCCTTGGTATGTCCCAACGGGTGCAGCACAGCCAGCACATGGAGAACTTAAGTTACCATCCTAGGAGAACAATGGGAACTGCAGCCTTGTTTGGAACGTCCAGGCTGACATCTCTTCCTGAGGAAGGCTATCTGAAATCTTTCCTTTGGGAATCATTTCTCTCTCTTTTAAACACATCTAGAAAGTATAAAGCTTGCATAGAAGGTCACCTCATCAGGTGCCTCTCTAGACAGAGGGAAATAAAACACCACATCCTTCTTTCTGTTCCACAACAAAATCATGAAATAACAGAGCATTCAGAGTCTGAGGTACTCATGAGTCTTTTCATTTAAGCTTTCTTAGTTCAAAGAAAATAATACAGGATTAGCAGGATCACAGAGAGGGATATTTTATTAACTAATAAAATATTTTATTAACCACTTAATTATTCATAGTTAATTTATATTTATATTAAAATAAATAAAATAATAATGAAAACAATTAACTAATAAACCTTATATATACTAATAGCAAAATATGATCTACTGTTAGTAAAAAAAAAACCACAACAAACCCCAATAAAATAGTAAAATAGAATATATTAGTATTCATATAAATTTTATCTTTGTGTTATTTATACATTGGATTAGGGATAAGTTGAATGGACATTATGCCTGAGAAAGTCTCCCTTCTGCATTCTGGGAAGCTCAGGATCCAGCACCCAGCAGAATTCTCTTGCCTGACATCCAAATCACACTTTTAAGGAGCCACACTGAGAAGCACCCCTGGCCCTTGCACACAAAAAAGAGAGTTGAGATATTATTCCCAGATTTTATAAAGTCTTCAGAGGCATTTCATTTGGGAGTAAAGAATACTGACTGAGAGAAACCAGGACAAAGAAGAAGCTGCACAAGTTTCAGGAACCATATGTGGAGTCACTGGAAAGACTTTACCATCCTTGCTCACCCTCTCTGAAGCATTTTCATATCTAGATTTATAAAAAGCAAAAGAGCCTATTCTCATGCATATGTGGTGCTCATGCAGATGCTCTACTCATTCACAGCTTTTTCCTTTTTCCCCAAGACTTTTCTAATTCACTAGTCCTGTGTCCAGGAAGTCAATATCCTCTGTCCTGATTTATATTTGAGTTAACTGCACTTCATGGTGTAAGAACTCAGCCTGTGTATTTCCTAATATCTATAATAGCTCCCACAGAATTCATAACAATGTTTCATGCAATTCTTTGGGAAAAACAACAATATATGGAAATCCTTTTTTGGAAGGTCATAACTGTCTAATAAGTTGGATAAAAACATCAGAGAAAATTAATTGCAAGTTTCCTTGATGCACTGCTTTTTTATTAATTTATTTAAATTGTATGTTACATTTAATGAAACAGCCTTTAACTAATAAAAGTCTCTTACAGTGTATGCTGCGACACAATGTGCAGTTTTTCCCTATACACAGTTTCTTCTGGGTTCACATTGTACTCTTCCTCAGCAGTTCCTCTCCAGGTTATCCATCCTGGAGGTAAGCATTACTTCTTTTATAACAAAGAAGCTGAAGATTAACTTTTCATGTAAGCATGAAAGATGTCCTTCAAAAAGTAAAGCACAACTTCTCTTTTTTACTTTTTTTTTTTTTTTTAATATGTCACTTCATGCTCTAGGGCATAGCATGGCCCCCACCACATCAGAATGCTGAACCACCCTAGCTGGAGGGCCAGTAACCTTTGGTGTGCAGGTAGAAACAAGATGCCAAGGACAGAGGGTTTTAAGCTCTTCTTAAACTTGCTTCACTGTCAAAGAAAACATGTAATGTAATTACAAGCTGTAGTACAGACAAGTTACCCTGTCTTTTAGATTCAGTTAGGAAAACATGAGATGACAAGAAGCCATGAAAGAAATGTTACAACAGCAGAAGCTGGACCATTTTCTATTTTAGTCTATACAGTGTTGATGGCGGTTTGGCCACTGACAATATGCAGGAGAGATCACAGAGATAGATCAGTGTTGGCATATGCTGTTTATTATAGCGCTTCCAAAGGTGTGGTCTTAGAAGCTGTAGTTTCTTCTGTGATCAGAGCTAGGGAATTGGTTTGAATGACAGCAGTGAGAACCAGTGCTGGTGACAGGCTGTGTTAAAGCAGATCTTGTTGGCAATTTATGGAGGTTGAGAGGTTGTTGGAAAGACATCACTGGAGATTTAGGGACTGCTAACATAGGGATTTTAGGCATGTTTGTGGAGTCACTCTCAAGGGTGATTTTGCATCACAGTTGTTCTACAGGTTGTCATAGCCAGATAACGATCAACCTCAAAGGAATTCAGTTGAGTTTCAAAGGCAGTTTTTGATGATAAAAGACTTGACCTTGGAGTAGTTTAGTCAACTCATTTCTACCTTGTACCCTGCTGTACATTCTTTGCTCTTCTGGGTATGCTGCCTTATCTTCGTAGGTATTTAGTTTAGCAAGTTTGTAGGAGAAGGAGCTGAAGATTACGGGTGATTTAGCTGATTTTTTTATGGTGTGCTAATTATCAGACCTCTTTTAGGGTTCTGTGAGAATCTGCTAACACCAAAATGCAGAATAGGCAATTTAATGAGTAAAGATTTTTTTACTGGGAAAAGTTGCATTTTCTGATTGGGTACTAAATTTTAGAGATTTCCAAGAAGTCTGAATAGGTATCAGAAAATAAAGTAAAATGAAACAGAAGAAATAATTCCCATCAGTAAGAGCTGAATTTACAAAATAAGGGCAAGTCTCAATTGAAATGTTTAACATTGTTTAAAGAGCATTTAAAGAGCTCCCTCACTAACTCTTCCCTTGACAGGCTTATTCCTCTAGCAAATATTTTTTTGAAATATTTCTTTCCATGTGGTATTACCATATGTTTCATATTGTATAGATTTCCGTAAACAGAGCACATACTCATGTTTTACAGACTATTGGTCTTTTTCCTCTCCTGAACAATGTTGATGAAAGCTTTTTCCCCAAATTTTATAAGAAAGGTTTTATTATTTTTTAACAGATTGAACTATATCATGTGCTCTTGAGGAGTTTTGTACTTTTCTAAGCTATTACTTATAGTGACTATGTACAGACTAGGAAGTAAACCAATACAGTGTCTTGCCTGGAGAAGCACCTCCATCAGTCAGCCATCCCAAATGCTTGTCCCATTAAATGGGCTCTATCCTGAGCTCTGCTACAGTTGCTGTGGCGTCAGCCAGGACATCTCACTTCTCTGCAGCTTGTCCACATCCAGATCTTGCTCATCATCTATTCACACACTGAGGCCACCATTTTGAATGCTTCCATTTTTCTCAGGAGACATTAATAAGTCGGATTAAATTTTCCAAAAATTACAGCTTTTTAAGGTACGTGGTTAAGCAACCCGAATCATAGTCATTACTTAAAAAAAAAAAAAAAAAAAAGAAAAAGCCAGGCTTAAATGCATCCCTGAGCAGTTATAATGCCATTGTCAGATACACTTAGCTAATTAATAGTCGCATTTTGTTTGCAATAATGTTAGTTTCCATTATATAGAAAAGACTCAAGGGAAGACATCACAGGCTTACCGAATGGTTTGGGTTGGAAGGGACCTTTAAAGATAATCTAGCCCAAGCCTCCTGCAATGAGCAGGGACATCTTCAACAGATCAGAGACCTGTCCAGCCTGACCTTGAATGTTTCCAGAGATGGGGCATCTACCACCTCTCTGGGCAACCTGTTCCTGTGTTTCACCACCCTCATTGTAAAAAATTTCTTCCTTATATCTAGTATGCCAGAATATTAAAGCCACACTTTGAAGTGCAATTATGCCATGCCTGCTGCTGGAAAAGTCTCTGCTCTCTTAGCTGCTGGCTGCTCCTCTCCAGGCTGGTGTTACCTTGCAGCTGGAGCCAGAACTGTTTGTGTGCTTGTGTTGTGAGCCGGGATTGGGAAACTGATACATGATAGCCCAGCACTAACTGTCTCCACGCATTTTGAACTATGTCCCTCAGCTGCTTTTCGTCTCTGTTTCACAAATGCTGCTTCTGGCATGTTGCAGTTTCGAACAGAGGGAATGGGCAACATTAGCTGTGTATGGGGAAGGCTGTGATTTTGGTGGCACTGAAGCCTAAGATTTTCAATAAATGGTGAGGCTTTATGACACAAGGACTCCATTAATTCTTTCATTTTATAAATTAGATATGCCTGAAAAATTCTGCATGCTACTGGTACAGAACTTATAAATAAATTAAGAATGGAAATACACAGGCAATACAGACTTAGCAATAATTTACCAGTGTTGCATTTTTTTCCCCTTTCTGTATAATATGTGTCTCTGCCCATAACACTAGGTCATTCAGTTAAGCCCCTCTTTAATAAAATAATCTCTTCTTAGTTCTATGGGATGGCCTTGTCTTATCACCTGTTTTAATGAGGGCAACAGTACAGAATCAAGATCATTTATTGATGCAGCATCTCCTTTTTTAAGGTTATCCCAGGTAATGCAGAGGTGAGCAATCAATATATCTGTTTGAAAGAGCAAATTTTCAAGATGTATCACATATATTTCCAACCATTTGAAAATGTCATCATGGTAGGGAAACATCTTCAAAGTGGGAAAACTGATGCATCTTGTCATAGTCTGAAATGATTGTGTGTGATTTTTAGAATAGTAATGAGAAAGTTAACATTTGTATTCCTTTAATTCCTCTTTCTCCAGACTACCTAGCCAATTATTATTGCAGGATTACTCCCTATGGAACAATTTTTCAAATGCTTGCTTTCCTGTGGCCTGTCCATAGATCAGTAAAGTTCACTTGTACTTAAGGAAAATGGAACTCCTAAGCCATCTTTTTAAGGCTGTACTTTCCTGATAATATACAACACTGAACTCCCACTTCAAACTTATTCCTCTAATGAGTGGTAGCCACTGGGAAAAAAAAAAAGCAAGCCAGAATCTGAAAAGCTTATGTCAACCATTTGAATAGTATTTGCCTCCAGCAGATATCACTACATTTGAAGAGAAAATGGTGCCAACTCTCGCAATTTAATCTTAACCACTGTTTCCAGTGGGTCAAATGCTGACATGGCCAGAGAGATGTCAGAGCTGGTAGGGTTACAGCAATACAGTCCATGGGAGGAACAGTTTCCACCATCTAACCAAATCCCTATTTGCTATTGATTCAGCTGCCCCTGAATCCTCAATTTGTTTTGCCTTGGTGAGGTCTAAGTTTTAGGATCTGACCTAAAGCAATGCTCTGTTTACACATTAATTTTAAGTGTTGGCTATTACTTGTAGCAGTAGCTACTACTGTACTTACAGAGATATGAACTCTCTCAAAAGATCTTCAGTGAAATTTTGCATCACTTTTCCCCTTGCCATGCCCCCTTAATGTTGCAAAGAAAAAAAAATTCCAGTTGCTTGTCATAGTTGATAAAATGAGTAAGTTTTTCAATCCGTTAGCGAGATAGTGCTTTCAACAGAGTGAATAAAACCAGGTGTTCTGTAGGATAGAGACATTGAACTCCTATTTTGTTTTGTAGGAAACCATGGAATAAAGCCATGTTTGCATTCTATAGTTGGAGACAAAGAAGTGAATATTCTTGAAGCGGCTGCCTTCAGTGTCAAATGTGGAATGAAGGGGGTTTTGTTTACTGTGAGGAATGTCACTACCAAGTTTCTTAATCCTTTGTCAACACTGACCTAATTCAGCTTTCATAAAGACAGGGTAGGGCAATGAGTAAATGGATCAGTTACGTTCTTCTACTATCACACTATATTCACATTAGAGTTTGCAGGTTGCTCTGCTTAAAGGACTGTCTCATATTTATGCTTCATGGGGATTTTTTTTGCTAAATCTTTGGCAGACTATGCTTTAACAATGTAAGGAAGCAACAGAACATGTCTGTGAAACAAACATGATGCATTTCACAATGATTTCAGCTATGCAGTAATAGCAATTAAAAGCTACAGTACCATAATGGTCACTACAATTAATGCCATTAGAGTAATTAGGGCCAGCAGCTGTAGGGTCAAATAAATACAGCTTTGTAACAACAATATGGCAGACGAAAATTACTGACATTTCCATCTAAATTATATTCCTTAAATTATTATCTCAGTACCAAATAAAGTTACAGTAATTCAAAGACTGATTATAGACTAAATTAGCGCAACCACTTGCTCTGCAGTTGGCTAGGGTTAACATTTTAAATGTAATTAATAGCCTTTACTTGCTGTATCTGGTTATACATGGTGTTTCTCATTTACATTCCTTTGCAATATGCTGACAGCACTAAATGTCTGAGAAGAAAGATCTCATCCACCGGAGGAAAATGGTTCTTCATGTTACAGTGCTTATAATGGACATGGTTGCTGCAGTGTTCTAATAATAATGACCAGAAAAGGAATGTGGGAGAGAGAGGCTCTGTGCTGTTTTCTTTTCAGTTTTGTGTTCCAAGCCTTTCCTGGAGTCAACGTGAAATGTAATTGCTCTTTTGACCTCTATCTTCTCTCTCCCCAGGTCTGAGGAAGAGCTACACTGGTTGATTATTGCAGGAATGAAAGGCACTCTGACCTTGTCGACCGAACGCCTTGCTGCTTTCAATGTTGCCCATTATGCTGAAGGCAGGCAACTCCTGGAGAGAGGCTGAAATCTACAGGAGACCTGCTTGCCGGGCAGCCTGCCAAGCGAGGGCTTCGGCAGCAGCACGGCAGACACCGCCAGGCAGTGAAGGAAGCCAGCTGGGGGAGGGAGAGAGGGGGACTATATCAAAACATTGTTAGCACAGGGTATAAAGAGCTCTCAGATGCTGATCACAGATTGCTTCTTCATTAATAAGGCTTTACATCATCCACCTGAAATGAAAAGTAGCACAGAAGCAAAGGAGAAAGAAGAGTACAGTGACAATTTTTTTTTCAGTGGAACGTTGCAGTCATTAAATAAATAAAAAAACCCACCCCAAACCCACAGCTTTCACAAGAATAGAGAGATTGTTCCTCTATAAGGATCCATTGAAAATACTCCTCCAAGAAAAACGGGTCAAATACTCGGTTGCTATAATTGTGCTAAATAGGAAAACATTCACCATAAAAATCTTCCTTAGAATATTTTTGGAGCTGTAAGAGGCTGGAAAACATACCACCTGGCAAACATTCTCTCTCTTCTCATGTGTATGTGTTTTAATATATATGCTTCAGAAAGCCAAAACCTTGGAATTCACTCATAGGAAGACATTATTTGAAATTATTTTCTATTACTCTGACTGTAACTTTCTTTGCTTTGAGCCAGCCATGATGACTGGCTGAACAAAGTTTCTAATTTGACCTGAGGATAATGTGGAGACTTATGCAAAGCTGTTCAAGGGCAGCTTGATAGTGCAAAGCCAGTCCATTTTAAATGAAGCCATCAAAAAAGACGTGTTCAAATAACACGAGCAGTTCACTTAGAAACAGAGCCTATCCCAGTGGGGTCACCGGTGTTTCAATGTCATTATGACTTGAAGGCTGCCTACACACTCATACAAAATGAATCAGTGCTCTTTATTTGTTGTCTTGTTATTGTTGTTTTTTTCCCTCAGTCATGTATCCCCGTCACAAAAAACCCACTGCTAAAACACAGACAAGAAAGAGTCATGGTATTTCCTCAAGCTGAAGCAAGGACTGGATTATTGCCGGATTACTCTCACACTCATGGAAGCTAATGCTGCTTGCCATAGTGGGAGAGATGTGGGGTTAGGAGACAAACGTACCACAAATCATGTGTCCAGTGGTCATGTCACACATTCCCCACTCCTGTGAACGGGTGTGATGGCTGCTCCCTGTGGCAGCAAGACTAGAATATGTTAGTGACTGCCCTGCATTGCCTCTTGCTGTTCCCCTTCTCCAGCTCTAGCAGGGAAGGCACATACTATGTCTTCGTGGACACTTTCTACCTTGAGAGGAGCGTTATACCAGGTCACAGCTGCTCAGAAAGACAAGCCCTGCCCCACACTGATCCTGTACTGCTCTCTAAGAAGCCCAGAGCAAGAAAGCCGAAGAAATTGGTTGTATGACATGTGCAGAGCTGGGCACATATTCTCCTCATTCGTTGGGCTAGGGTGTTTGGACCAGCAATGGAGAATCTATCAAAATCTCTGCACATGGTAAAAATAGTTAATGACGTTTACTGTTAAAAGGAATGCCTCCCATCAATATTGCACTGAGATGGTCTGAGTTTGTCTATCACCAATTCATTCTATGCGGTTACACCTCTGAAGGGGCTCCACATCACCAGATTTTTGATTCCTTGTAGGAATTTGCAACTATGACCAATGCTCACATTTAACCTCTATGTGATAAAAAAAACCCTCACTGTACACCCCAAATCTTTCACAGGGAAACTAGTTTTCCAGGCTTTAAATTTCTGTTCTGATGCTTTTTTGCACTTTATCCAGAATATCAACACCCTGCTTGAACACAATGCTGTTGTAAAAATCATCTCACTTCAAAAAAAAACCATAAAGGTGAGATTTCATCTCTTGACTCTTACTTGAGAGTCATCTAGATTCATTAGTCATCTGACTATTCCCCGTAAGCCTCAGTTCATTTTTAGAGCTGCTGAAGTCCTCTACCCTGTAATGCCTTCTATTATTTGTTACAAACTGAATTGCTATATGGTATGGCTGGTCTCTTTCTCTTTCCTTTTGTTGGAAAAAGAAAAGACACAGTGTTGTGTCAAAGTGAAAGAAGCCATGTTTTATAATAATGTGTGTAAAGAACCTGAGTGTGCTTATACAAGGGATCTTTTCATGCAGTTACCATACCTTCAATAGTTTTACCATGGAACAAATACAGGTTATAGACAGGAATTGTTATGTTTACACTTCACTTCGTAGTGAAAAGGCATTCATATTGAATACTACTTTTAACGTTATTTTTACTCATGCCCTGTACATTTCAAAAAACAGTTACCAGGATTAGTGTTGGAAAAGGGAGCCTATCGTACAGGCAGAATTGGCATAGCATTAAGAATAAAGCCAGGTGAGCAGGAGTCTAACACATAAACGAGAGTAAATATATTTTGTCCAGCACACTGCAGGAGCTAAGTGGCTTTTTCCTCCATTCTTTCCAGAGTTCAAATCCCTGGCAAACAGCTTGCTGCAGCTCAAGTTATTTTGTTTGGAAAAATCTAAAAAAGGTTAAGCCAACTAACGCTGTGAAACAAATGGATCAGAGGTATTTCAGCTCTGGAAAGTTAAAGTATTAAATAAATTCTAAGTTCATACTCTGCCAGTTTTTAGTTCTCATTGCCTTAATCTGAAGGATGAAGTAAAATAAAACTGTATCAAACCAAAACAAAATAAAAATGTATGAGTAACATGGCATGACACATACAAAATAGAAAAGAACTGTTTTCACTCAATCTGCTCACATAGAACTTCAGCAAATCAGTGTATTCTTCTGGAAAGCAGTTCAAAGAACATGAGCTGCCATTTGTACCCTGTGGTTTTTTGTGTGTCTTCATGCTTGCCATCTTCCCCATTTGCTACCTAAATGCTTTTTTATTGTAGATACAAAATAGTTTTGATTGTGAATCCGACAACATATCCAGTGGTTTTTTTTGGCAATCTCAATGGGTACAGTTCTCTGCAGTACAAGTACCTACTTAACGCAAATGGCTTATGAACATCTATAACCACATGCACTTTTACAGCCAGTATTACTGAATGTTGAATGCACTTTGCATGCATTAGCTTGAGGCACAGATCCGTATTTTGCCAGTGAATCAGACCTGGTATATCTTCAAAGAGCATAGAAATGCACAAAAGAAAGAAAATACATATGTTCTTCTGTCCACTCAGACCTACACTCTACCAAAAAGTAATAATGATTGTTATTTTTCTAAAGTACAGTGGTATGTTCACCATGAAATCACTGGTAGATAAAGCAAAATGCTTAGAAGTTACCCAGTATAGCTCTAAAAACAGCTTTATAAGGACTTTGTTGTGGTCCAAAAATGAAAACTGAATACTAGCAAAACTGAAAAGATACAAATACTTTTCCAGTGTGTATGTGCAATTTAGTGTATGGTCTATTTGGAGTTATCTTTAATCCTTATTTGGGTTTTGGTTGGTTGGTTGGTTTGATGGGCATTGTTGTCCAACAGATGACACTTTCTACTTTTAAAGATTGGGGAAAAGAGGTATTAGTGAACCTCAGAAAGACTACCAGAATGGAAACCCTGAAAATATATTAAAATGTTGTGTTTTTTGCCATTGTCCAACTCTGCAAGGTGCTGTAGTTTTACTGTTGTCATTTAATTGACCTGGGAAAGATTATAAGCCTCTGGAAAAATCATGCACCCCTAAGGATTGGGCTCAAGTGTGTCTATGGGTTCAATGATTAGGCTTGATGCATACATGCAGTCTGCATTTGCTCTTTGCTTTATTTTAAAGGTTGAAATGTGGCATTTCAAAAATATAATGTCAGATAAGTAATAAGTCTGAATGTTAAAGGTTTACTGAATATCAGATTTCATCCAAGGAGATGAGAAAGACATAATTTCTGCAATATTTGCTAGATTAGGCCTGTTATTTTTATAGGATGGGTAGATTTTTGCAGGGTGGCTGGCAGCTTGTTGTCAGTAGACGGGTAGGAGTACAAGACGCTTCCTTGTGTGCAGTATCAGCAGCTCCTGTTTAATTTGCATTTGAGGGAGTTTTTTTCCATAGGGTATTCATTTGCCAGTGAGTTAATGTGTCCCTGCATAATCAGATAAGAATGAATAGAATTACTAATGATAAGAGGAGGTGGAACAAGGGCATACCAGTAAAGGAGCCTTTCCTTTGCCCACCTAATCTGAACAGACCATAACCTGATCTATCTCAAGTTTGCCTTGGTCTTACTTCTTTTCTCGAGGTAGTAGAGGTTTGTTGTGTTTTTTTCTCTTAAAACAGAGTTTAGAAAATTAAATGCTGTGGATTGGCTATGACAGCTACTACTTCATTCTGTGAAGCTGGAGTTAAAGAATAAAGCACTCTTGCTTGCAGCTAGGCAAACATGTCACCTTCCAAATTCACTCCAAGAGTCAATTAATTACAGCAGAGTAAAAAATATTCTCTGTGAAGCACGAAGGGAGAAGAAAAAAAAAAAAAGCCTCCTACAAAACAGAAAAATTTTGCTCCCAGTGCAACATAATCTTAATGTGTGCAAGTCAATAGTTATAATTGCATTAGAGTAAATGCAAATGTCATAAACTTTTAGGGTTATAGTGTGCCATTCATGAGGCAGGCCTGCACAGTGAAGGAAGGAGGATTTCCAAATAGCTTTGTCAGCTGATATTGGGCCTCCAGGGCCCAGAAAGTAGGTTGTGAGCAGCGTGGGCTGCCCTGACAGACTTGTTGATGTTCAAGAGGTGATGCCTTGACCTCACCCTAAGGTTATGGCTGCGCTGCAAGGGTTTGTGTTGCAACCGACTACGATGCTTCAGGCTGTTTAGCAATGCACTTGAGTGCCCTTCTTTAGCATTCTGTAAGGGGCACAGTGACAAGCAAAAGCCTGCAACACGAAGTTGCAGCATTTTAAAACATTGCACAAACCCCCGTAAATTTAGCACTAGTAAATTTATCCCTTCAGTGTCTCTTGGACAAAGCAGTAGTACAAACACCCTGGAGTTTTATGTTGAATTATTACCTAAGCTTCTGTAACTCAGTGTAGATTATCCCTTTTAGCTGAAATACTTTGTAATGTAGATGAAGCTATTTTTGAATGAGAGAGACAAGTGCTAATGGCCAAGACGAAGCAGGCCCATTTCATTTGGCTGCACTCAGCTTCTAACTTGGTTTTGTATGAGCAAATTCTCACTGAACTCAGTGAGCTACACCATTTAAACATGATAGCTAATATAGAAAGTGGATACTTCATATGTTTATTAATTTTGCTTAACAAATTTCATGGTGATTTTTAGCATAAAACTGTGAGCGTATATGCCATGATATATTGAAAGTGAATACAGAGCTATGAATATCCATAGCAGTGTATATACAGTTTGTAAGAAAATAAAAGTTACTGCAATAGCTCAATAGATCTGTTATGGTCTTTAGGTCTAAATATGTATTATGCAGCAAACCTGAAACAGTTCCTGGAGCCTAAAGCTTTCCTGTCAATTTTGCTTTGGCCCCTTAAAAATGTACACATACATTTCCTGTTTGCATATCATCTGCTCAGCAGGACAGATATGCTGACTATAAGCTGTTCTGCCTAAATAACATAAACTACATGACCTCGCACTGGCCTTTGCAAATGATATGGACCAATGATGTGTTTAATTGGGAATTTAATGGGCGAAAGTGATGTTCCTGTGCTCTTCCAATCCACAACTATGTTTTTCTGCTTTTACTCCTATACAATTCTACTGACTTTGAGGAAGGCACACTTTGGACAAAAAAAAAAAAGGTAGCAGTGCAACAGGCCCACACCAACTTCACTGCTGAAAACCAGTGAAATTTGCACCACCATGGCACAAACAGATCAAGTTGTAAAACAAGTCAAGTAACTATGGTGACCACTGAAATAGCCTCCCCCAAAGGAGCACCAGATCCTTGAGAGATGATTCAGCTAACTGCTAACGATGTTGAAGAGCATTGAAAAGTACTTGATCCTATTACTGAAATCATAATCATCATCTTCAAGCAATACAGCCCCAGAATCACCTAAAAGATTACAACACACTAGTCCCTTCTGAAGATAGCCTATGCTTGATGCTACCAAGTTTGGCCTTTATAGTTCACTTCCTTCTAAACTCTCTTTTCTTAATAAGATAATTGAGGAAAACATATAGCTGGCTAATCTGAACAGGTTTTTATACTTTGTCCATCACTGTAGTGCTTGAACACTTAGTACTGTCTTAAGAACTGTAGCGGTTATCTAAATATAGGATTATGGGATTCTCCGTTTAGATAGGAATATGCTTCAGAAATCACCCTCAGAATTCAGATTCTAGGCAAAAATTTGAGCTTTGATTACCTCCAAATTCACCTTATAACTAGCGAACTACAGAGAAGATACAATGTGCAAGAAAGATGAAGGTATTGAGATCCAACATAGCAGCAGAACACAGAGCACAAAGACTCCTCCTGTGGAAACTGGAGCATATCTCAGGCATTGTTTGATGCAGAAGTGTCAAGCTAAGGATATCTAGCACCTGAGGTAGATACTTATACAGGAGGAGCAACCCAAGTAGAATGCTTATTCTGTCTAAAACAGAGCGATTCAAGCTATGGCCAGTGTGTTCAGATCACAGAGAGAGATCAGGAGAAAAAGATTTTGCTTTAATGTTAATGTGCTGCGCAGAGATCCTACTTTTCCATTGGTTTCTGTTGGTGCCCTTGGCACCTCACAGGAAAACAAAAGGCATTGTCTGACTGTGCCCACATTAGAAAGAAAATGATGAATGGCTAATTCTTCACCCCCCATGGAGTCTGTTTAGGTAGCAAACTGGTAAAGTGAAAAGAACTACATGCCTCTGATTTTTAAATACCATTTTGTTCCCTCTGTACTGAATATTCTTTGCAAGCACAAATCATTCAGAGAATCACTGAACTTACAAGAATCTCAGGCCTGTGCAAAATTTTCCAAAAATATGTGCAACTAGCTTTCTTCAAATTTCCCTCAGTTCCTTAGGAGTTTGGTGTTGCCCTTCACATACCTAGACAATGCGAGGAATGTCTGTGATCTTTAAAATACAAAACACAAACTCCACTGTATTTGTATGAAAGTCAATTCTGTATTTTTCCTAAAGCCATAGAAAATACCAAAAATAAAAAAATAATGAAGGTCAGAATTAAGGCCCTTAATGCATTATTTATAGACATTAAGATATGTCATAGCAATTGTCCTACATAAAGAAGCCCAAGAAGCTTGTATTTTTAAAGGTCTTCAAGTGGCTATTTACATAATAATGAATGTGAAGGAGTAGGTGTGTTCTGCTGGGCCAGTCTCTGTAAGTCACTTGTTTCTGCAGTTGGCAAGAGCTTTTTACAAAACGTTATGGGAATGTCTACAAAGTTGTTGCCATCTACCCAGAAAAAAATTTTCCACATTTAAAGAAGGATTTATTCATTCATATAACCAGACTCTAAAGTTGCAAATGGCTGTGCCATGCTGTATGCTTCCATTGTTCCCAAAGCTGCTGCATATGTTTATTGAACTGATCTTTTTCAGTGGTTAGTGCTGGTCAAATCTGACTTTTTAAAATTAAATTAAAAGGGGAACAAATAACTTTCTTGAAATAGTCTCCTAAGCTATGGTCCCAAATTTGCAGGAGTACAAATCTATGTTTGGGATCTATCTTAACAAGTCTCTTCTCTAAACTCCAGCAATAACATAAAGGCAATATTCAAGACACACAGCCTTAGAGAAAGGTATAATGAAGCCTTTGAACATCAGGGATTTTGATTCAGCAACAACAAAGATGAATATCCATTCCTGCCTGTTGATAAGCCACCAGGAGGTTTCTAAAAAAGTTCACAGACCTTAACTTTCATGGAGAAAAGCCACAGACTGACAAACTGGATCCTCTCTTGAACCACAGTGATATCGAATAATTGAAAAGCATGGGGATATGTTTTCTGTGCATGCACAGTAAGATAGAAGGATCAGACTTCCAGCACATGGACTACTCTCCATTGCTTTGTGAAGAGTAACTTTGAAGAGAATGTGCAATAGGTCCAACGTGCCTGACATTGAGCTTCCTGCACAGCTGTCAGAGCCTTTTCGGATGGAGACCTGCAACTCCAGGAGCTCCTGCTGTGAGATTATCATGAATACTACCAGCAGGAGTGAGAAGCACTCAGAAGCAGATTCATTATCCTTGTTGATTGTTTTGGTCAATTCTCACTTAGTTGTGAAAAACAGACAAAGCAATCATCCTTATGTTTTTTAAATGTATGTGGTGATGACAGACATACATAAATTCTGCCAACAAAGTTAATTTCACTTTTTCTGCTGTAGATCTTCATAGCAACCTACAAGAAAGTCCAATGACCAATAGGGAAAACTGTGCAGAAGAGGGAGATGGTGTTAGTATGCAGGTGTTCAAATATTTGTTCTTTTTTTTCTTGAGGTTTTTGTCAAACAACTGCAAATCAAAATCACGTTATTTGATTACAGTGTCTTGTATATCATTCTGTATATTGGGTCCTATTGTATTCCTTTAGCAGCACTAATACATGTCAATTACTATTTGCAGGTTTGGAGATGTATGTATTTGTTACATCTTCCCTGAAAAGCTTGAAAATAAAAAGCATTTTCTTTTAGCTTATTAACATTATGTAAATGGCAACGTAACTAGCCTTGATTTGCTGCCACTACTTTGGAAATATTTAAACATTATTATCACTTAGCTCAACATTCTAGTTTTATCTCTGAAATTAATGCTTTTAGGCTCAATTTATGCTTGTCAACAAATAATGATCATAGATGTGAGCTGGTTCATAATCCAGAGGTACTAGGTTACAATGTGTTGCCATGGAAACTGTGTTTTATTGCATTTTCTCTACTTGATTTAAGACATTTGACAATCATAGCAACTGTTTGCCTGTCTTCCTGTATCATAAAAAATTCAAAACCACAAACAACCAATAGGGGACATTCATACAGTTCTTGGATCTCACTATAAAAATAAAAAAGAAATGACAACTTTATATTTAATAGGTACCTTTTGTGAATAGTTTATCGCACAGAATATCTAGGAGTGTTGGAAAATTCAATCAGCGGTTAGTCATCGAATGGACCTGTCTTGCCTGTGGTTCATTTTGTTTATTGCATCATATATCTTTTATGATCACTGGGACTTTAGCCTGAAACAGCATTTTCTTTAACAAGAGCCATGTTTCCTCTAACGTTGTTTATTACATCTGAAACATTACTCTTTGAAACCACAGTACATTTTCAATTGAGCAAAGGTCTGTAACGGAATACAGCATGTCTGTGTTTATTCAGGATCCTGAGTAAAAAATATCCCAGTTCATGTAACATTAATCACTTTCCCAGTGTTCAGTTGAGGTCATTGCCACATTCCTAGCAGTATTAAGCCGAGTCAAGATTAATCACGTACATTAAACCCTGCAAGGAAAGCATGTGAAGCGGATCTGAAATTAGACATTTGGTGAAGGACTAAGAGTGCTGTTACAAAATATTTTAGCAGTGCTGTAGCAAGCTTTCAGAATGATACGAGATTTTTCCAACTACGTTGTTGTTAGCTTGTCTATATTTAAGGCTTTGTTGCCTTCATTTAACCAATTTTTTAGAAGTTCTAAATAAAACCACTAAAATCTTTCCAGATTGTAGGAGTGATCTCTTCTCCTTTTTTCTTAATCACAGATTTAAAAAAATATTTCATGTATTCTTATGTAACTCAAATTAGGTTTCTGGGAGTTCTAAAATGCAGGTATTAAAATCCTGCAATATTTTAAGACAGAAAAGTTAAAAATCAAAGCGTATTTAAAATCAGTTTTCCTTTCATACTTTCTCTTCTTTCTGTATGTGCACATATGTCAGTACCATAATGCTTCAGATTTCATGCTGATGTTGCCACAAGCATAAAGATGCATTTTACACTACACTTTTACATTCTACACAGTAGACTGTAACAATTCCTTCATCTATTCTTGTAAACTTCCATTAAACGTTTGTTGTTTTTATTATGTTGCACAGTCATAAAAGGATAATTAAAGCACAAATAACCCTAAGGAAAATAAAACCTGTGATGACATGAGTTTTACAGTCAGTTATCTCTGTGTTGAGAATATATTGAAGTGTCAAAACCAGTAGATTCCATTTAAAAAAAAAATTAGGAAACTAGACAATTCAGCAACAGGAGTGGAAACTAAACTGCTGAACTACAAAATGAAAGCAGTCAAATTAATATTATTTTGCCATTCTGCAATGGCCTACCAATACCCTGCAATATCAAATGCCCTTTTTTTCAATGATAACAGAAAGTTTTTCATATAGCCAACACCAGAAATCTGGGCTTGCCCTAATTGCAGCTGTATACAGTTGTGGCCTTACACAGCTCCACAGGGTCACAGAAGAAAGTCAAACAAACAGTTACACAGTTGTCTCATCAGAGCACAAAAAGGGCTACTGGCTGGGGCTGGATGGACTGAGCATTGAGGCAATCCTCTTCTTCAAAAGTCCTGTACTCCCTATCTGACTTTTGTGATGTGCAGCAGGAATACCAGCACCTCAGGGTCCTTGAAAAATATCGCCTGCCTGTGGTGTGCCTGCAGTTGAAGGTACATGGAGTACCCGGTCCAAAAAGGAATCGCCTTTGTTGTCCTCATTATCCTTGTCGTGGTGGTCCCCCTCCCCCGCTAACCTCTGTGATCTCTGCTCTGCACACTGTGGAGTCTGCTGAGTGAACTTCGAAGTCCTGACCCTAATCCTTGACAACAGGAAAAGCTGTTTTCTATGGAAAAGGTAAGTGGCATCTCATCTTGGTAAAGACCCTCATCCTGAAAAGGATGTCTAACACCAAACTCTACAAGCTTTAGGAGAATCATGACATTTGTGCAAGACTTCAGACACTATTAAGTTTTTTGTCTCCTTCCTAGTGAACTGTCACTGAGCAAGAGTGGGTTTTTTGTAGCAGACCAGCACAGAAAGCAGTGAGAAAGTCTAATTCTTCCCCGTAGTTAGAAAATAATGTTCTACTTACGGATCATCAGAGGCACTGGCCACAGCTGAAGGCAGGAGATATTTCTAGTAGCAATTAAATTTATGAGACATCTGTTTCATGTGTGTTTGCCACAACTTTAAGCCTGGCTGGTGTCTGGAAACAATCTTTATTCAGATCTGATTGGCATGCACTCTTGATGTCCCTCTACAGAATTAGTCTTTTTCCAGTGGTTGTCTGGGAGGTTTCTCTAACAAGTTCCCATCTGCTGCAGAGGCTTACAACATCAAGAAAAAACCCCCAACTCTGCTGCCTTCCTGTGACATAGAATAGGTGTGGTTTTTGTTCTTTAGATATAGGTCTCATATTTGCTGTAGGACTTGGGAATTAATTGTGGCCTACGGTGTTTCAGTAGTATGTAGAATACGTGTTCTGTGCACATCCTAAAATACTTATTGCATGTTTTTCTGCAGTGGCAGGGATCTAAACTTCTTGTACAGCGTTCTTTCCAAACCCATACTCTGATGTTCTCTTACAAAATGCCTAGGAACCTAATGATTTTGACTGTGGTCCTAGTTCTGCCACAGACTTCATGCATGACACTTGCACTTGCACTTGTTCATACTACCTGTCTATCTAGCAGTTTATCTACTAGATATCTCTGTCATATTTGGGCTTTTGCCACATATTCTAAGGAGTATTTATAAACACCTGTTTGAGAAACAAGCCACACTTTCTTGGTTTTTTTCAATTCTTTGTGGAAAAAAAGAGGTAAGAACATTAAAAAAAAAAAAAAAGTTTTTGTCCTTCTTTTCTGTCTTTGATAATATTTGCTTCCAAAAACTTTGTTCATTCAAGTTTAAAGTCAATAGGCAGAGCCTCGCATGCCTGCAGTATATCAAACTCCATGTGCAACACTGCCCCTGGAAATCAGTTTACCACTGGCTTTATTTGAGATTAAATTGCACCAGCACCTGTCCCACTGGCTTTAAGTGATGCCACAGTATTATGTTGGGTTGGTAGTATTAATACAGGTGAAGTTCCACCACCATAACAACCTTTCTGAGTACTTTTTAACCTTTTGTTTATTTGATTGATCGATTGATTGATTGATTGGATAGATGGCTGACTGATATCCCATTACAGATCTTGGAATTTATAGTGAGTCCATGTTGGTCCTCACAACAGGAATGTCTCTTAGAGATATTTCTCCATGCTCAACTTTAGAGCTGAAGAGATGAAGTGAATGTGTGAAGAATGTCACTAGAAAGTTCTGGTTTTGTTAAATTCACGGTAAAGAACAAGATTGTTGAAATCCCCTGCGAAAAAATACGAATCTGTGGCTCCATATGTGCTAGTGAATGCACTGAAGGCCAGGAGAGATACAGCACAAAATAGTCCTCATGGGCAGGTCTGAAACAGGCATGTGATGTTTCAACAAGTAATAGCCTGCCCAGAAGACAGGGAAGAAGCCAGTGGGCAACATGGCAAGAAATCATGTGACTTTGCATCAGGTTCCTTGTATCTGAACAAAGTCATACAGAGATTAACTTTGAGTTTCTAGAATCACTAAATTAATTTCACGCAACACAAATACACACAGACTAAGACAAGAAACAGCAACTATTGCAAATGTTACCTTACTCCTGATTTTGTATGATTTGGGGACATTCTTCTGTAGTCACTGGCCTGGCCTAGAATATTGTGTGTGACTCTTCCAAACCATTTACTGCCTTTAGCTCAACTCATCATCTATTACATATGTTGATCTAACAGCCAAACCTCTCTGGTCTTGTATGAAAGAAGGTTTATTTCTTCCCTCTTTTGCCTAAGATTTACCATGCCTCTCTGTGAGTTCCTGTTCCAACACCTCGACTTCTTTGCTTTTTTTTTTTTTTTTTTTCAGTGATGAACTTACTGCAAAGTGTACTGTTGTGAATTTACAGCACAGTCATTCTTCTTCACTAAATCCCTCACAGTGTGGATGCTCTAAGGACAGAGGCAGATCATTTCTTTTTACTGAAGCTGTGCCAGAGGAAGTGTTTTCTATCCCTTGGCACCAAAAGTTTTTACCTGTTCCTCTGAATGAAGTCCTTTCATGAGAATGTCTTCATTTGCTCCTGGCAAAACAGGTTGGTGTATGTTTAAAACGTTTTTTTTGGCAATTCAGCCAGCAGATCTGGTGATGGCAGACAGGACAGAGTCTGCGAAGAGGCACATCTCTGTCCTTACTGTATAGTTAAATGAAATGGCATAACCCAGTTTCATGTTTCACTGCAACCAAAAAGGGCGGTCCTGCTCTGTTCAACACTCAATTTCTTTTACCTCACTCTCACCTAACCTACATGCTGCCAGTGCCACCCTTGGAAGTGACACAAGCGCCCCTCTCACTGCAGAGCTGAGCTGATTCAGCTCACTGAGGCTGCAGCATACTAACCCCACAAAACAGTCAACAGTTTTTTGTTGGCTTAACAAACTCTACTGACCCACTTAGGGGTCAAATGAGTGCCAGAGTTCTGCAATGGAGAGGATGAGACCACACAGATTGAAGGGCTGGAGGAAAAGTGAGAAAACAGGGCATGAAGAATGGGACGGCCCTTTTTGGCAGCAGCAAGCTGTTAGAGCAGCTCAAGTGTCTGGCTGAGCTGCACCCTTACTGTGCACAAAGGATGCCCATATGAGAAAGAGTGCCGTAGTTAGTGTGCTGTAAAGTCACACCCCTGCATACTTTGCAGTAACTTCACTTGATCCATAAGTCTTTTGTTCTGTGTTTGTTCTCCAAATTCCCTCCCTGCAGGCAGGTAAGGGAAGTAGCTTCAGCTAATCTTCTTAGCATACCTATTGTCTGGCTAAAGTACAGTCATTATGTTCAACAAGCCTCCATTGTAACCAGTCTGGGAGAGAGAAGACAAAATCCATTTAAGTTGGATACCCATTTGCCAGGGCATTCAGAAATACAGCAAACCTGCAAATTCTCCACACCAACCAGAACTCCTACATCTTACACATTCACTCCATGGCTGCATTGTGTCAGAGTTCAAATTACTAGACGTTGATTAGGTGAGAGAAAGGTTTGCCAGAAAACTTGTGGCTGAGTGCACATACATTGCACAGCAGAACATGTCGAGCCCCTTATCTAATTAATTCCGTAATTAACAGACATTGACCAGTTTTGGAGAGATCAGCCTTTTCATGAGCACAACTAATGCCAGTGGCTGGGACAGAAAATGTGGTTTTGAATTAAATTTTCAGTGACCAGTTTTGCCCTTATTCCCTCTAGTAATTAGCAAGAATATTCTACTAGAACCAATGGCTTAACAACAGAGGCAGCTTCATAATATGACTATTAGGCTGTAAATAACCACTGCAGATGAAATAAGAGTTATTTTCCAAGTCTATTGTGACTTCTTTATCACTGTGCTCCCATGCCTCTTCCTAGAAGTTACTAAACTTCACCTCATCTGGTAAAAGCCCCCTCTAATTCACTTCTGCCTAAGTAGGTTCAACTGCTTAAACAGTGGGAAAAATAATTTTGCTGATTTGTCTCATTTTTGCTGGATTGGTCTAGGGCGTGCTCACATCAGGGATTATCACCAGGCAGATGGTGGGGAGTACCTCTTCCACTGGAACAGTGATTTGCAGAGTAAATGTCTTTACGGTGGCTCTGGTCTCCCGCAGAGATACCCAGTGATATCTTCAGAGTAAGAAACTTTTAAGGAGCAATTAGATATATATTGGATAAGCCATTAAAACATCATTTAATTTTAATCATTTGTATCTGCAAGAGGATGTAAATCAGTAATGGCTTATCAAACTTTACAGTTGAAGTTATTAAAAAAGACCTCTGAATAGCAGATGATTAAAAAAATTATATATATGTATATAAGTATACTCACACACGTGCACATACTCACATTACTGCAGGAAGAGCTAAAATCAGTTTGGGGTTTTTTGTCTCTCATAAAATAAATGGCTCACACATGTCGTCCAGCTTTAAAGTTTCCAAGAGAGCGGATTGCCAGCAATTATTTTATATTTTATGGTGCATTCCTTCACCCTGTGTTTGGTTTTGTTCATATGGAGTGCTCAGTGCAATACAAAGATTTGTAGAGGGTTGGAATTCCTAGATCCCTCCTGAAAGCTTGTTATTAACAGAAACTGCTTAAAAGTACTTTCCATAGCTGCTGGCTGCTCATGAAATGCATAACAACAAGCTTTCGTGGGGGGAAAAAAAAAGAAAAAGACACTAATTTTCCTCATTCTGAGTAGGAGGTATAATGTCTTTATAAAGTAATAATTAAAAGAAAAACAATTACTGGTGCCTTATCTGGACCTTGCAGCTGTACTTCCCCCTTTTGCATTAGCAGTATGTGTTCTAAGGTTATGAAAAACCATGAAAATTGCATCTTAAGAGGAGTTTTATTCTTTTTCCTAGGATTTGATTGAAACAGACAGCTACATTTTGTGTATATATAATTAGGTAGTAAAATAGGCTTTGAAGGCAGATTTCTGTTTAGTATGTGAGTCACACACACAACAGTCTTTCATTCAGCAACCAAAGACTGATCTTTTTAATGCCTCAACTCGCTCAACATGTTTTCTGAATGCTACATCTTGCAGGAAAGGAAAAAAAAAAAAAGGAGAGAAGGAAAAAAAAAAAAGAATACAGCTTTTAAGCCATATTTCTCTCTTTCTTCCTGTTTTTCCTTGTTTCCCCAAATGAAAAACAATCTGAAAAGCTAATCTAGCTAGTCTGTGGTGATTTAACCTTATGATAAACTGATTTTTATCATCTTTCTTTCCAGATTGTTGTCCAGGGCAGCACTGAATGCTGCACCAGCTCTAGGCGTATCTAATCCCTCTCATAAAAGGCCGTTGTGGTGGTAAAACTGAGACCAATGGCTTTTTCATTCTCCACCTCTCAGCTGTCCAAAGTAATGGCAATGGGGTCTCCTCTTCATGTTTTCCTTTTCAGATGCATAGTTTCTCCTTTTAATAAGGCTAAAATAGAGAGAAATAAAAGGGACACAATCACATTTTCCTCAAAGCTCTTTCTATAAATACCTTCTGGAGAACTGAATTTAGGAACAATTATCTGCAATCAGAGTCGTTATGACACCGTGTGTGAATACAGCAACATATCCTTGGAAGTTTCTGATCATTCTGAAGTACACAAACATGTTGAAATGTTGGGCAGATAATACTTAGGGCTTCATATTTTCTGCTTAGGCTCACACTCTGGCATACTTCCTCACCCTGAAGCCTGTGGAGCTAAGGATGTGATAAGGGTAGTTCCCAACACTGCCATAGTTCTCACACCTAGTCCTTGGAAAGTAATCATGTAGAAGCCATAATCCCCTTATTTTGTGCACTTGGAATACATCCTTGTCAACAATATTTTTAATGAAATGACAAATTATAAGAC
The DNA here is from genome assembly GCA_032159205.1 of Eurystomus glaucurus suahelicus. Taxonomy (NCBI): domain Eukaryota; kingdom Metazoa; phylum Chordata; class Aves; order Coraciiformes; family Coraciidae; genus Eurystomus; species Eurystomus glaucurus. Next base: position 4,416 of record JAVFHW010077375.1, on the reverse strand, counting down.
AGGTTTTTTAAAAAGACAAAGTAATATGAGTAGACAGCAATTATTTTCCTGAAAAAGTGCACTTTTCTTTTTTTTTTTTTTTTTGGAAGAGTCTAGACCTTAGTGCTAAATGTTTTCATTAATATATGCTAAGGCATTATATTTCAGAACTACTTCACCATTTTGAACAGCAGTACAAGAGAAAGTTGCTCTGCATTTGGTTACAAATTTTTATTTGACCTCAGAGGAATGCTTTTAACCAATAAAATACAGAGTGCTAGACAAAAAGATTTACAGCTAGGAACAGTTCACACAAATACATTTCTTCAAATACAACCACTGTATTTTTAATACTTTTTCTAAATATAAATGTACTAACAGATATTTTTAATATCACTATTAAAATTCAAGTGTAGCAACACTGCTTAAAAGCTATAGAACTGCTCTACACAAGATTTTAACACAAGTGTTTTAATTCTGAGGGCATTATATTTGTGCACTTACAGAAGTGTAAAGTGAAAAACCAAAATTTTATAATACAAAATCTATAGTTTATTCCTAATTTGCAAATTTGGAGAAAAAGGGAAGTAGAGTATATGCTCTGCAAAATACTTTTCCGTGGTCTGGAGTATGGATTAATTAATAAGTATCCTTGTCTTTTAAGTACAATTTGGAAATCTTTTGTTAGGGATTCTTGATGAACATGAGCTAGAATACCCTCTGTAGAAGCAGTGATCCTGGCAGCATTTCTCCCAGCTTCTTTTACAGTATTTCTGTGGGAAGATGGTTGAAAAAATACCACTTCTGACTTCAGGACCCCACAGAAAAGCTTAGGCTCGAGAAGGATCACTGAGCATCTCTTATGGACTCGAGATTTCTTTAACCAGAATTACTAAATGCGCACTGGGTGTTTTTTTCATATTCCCGTGGCTGTTCAGGGAACAAGACAAAAAAAGTCTGCTGCCATCCACATGTAAAAGGTTTGAAAGCTCAGAGCGTCTTTACATAAGGCAGATAAAACTAACACCTGTCTGTGATTCTTTGGGCCATCTTTCTTTTCTCTAGTCCCAAAGAAGAGAGAGGTTTCAGTCACTGGAAGGTCTGCTTTAATAGTTATTTGCAATACACATGTCTAAATCTAATGCAGATGTTCTTAATCACGTTACACTTGATCTCAATATGCTTAACAAACACAGTCCTCAGGGCACCCTGTAAGGTAAGTAATCACCCTTACATGAAATTACAAGTAAGGAAGCAGAAGCCCACAGGTTTCACAGTCCAGATTGGCTCACCAGCTAAACGGATCACCTCTGCCTGGTGTCTGACACAGCTTGAGTGCATGCCACTGCTTTAAAACACAAACCTAAGTGATGCACTCAGTTTAGCTACAATTATAACTTTCTTCCTTAATAAGAAGAATGATGAACTCATGATGATGATGATTGTTATTTTCTTGTATCACAGCTGTGGTGTGTAACATCAGCTGTTTCACGGCCCCTGCTGTGGTACAACTCGGAGACTTTGAACCAAGGACCATAACAAGACTATTACAGTCTTGTGCACATACCATATATCGACAGAGTAAGATATAACAGAAATTGTTTTGAATGTTGTATAAAATTTGCTGGATTCCCAGGTGATTTATTGACTTTTGTGAGAAATTCTCACAAAATCAAATTATTTCGTGGCTAGTTATTCCTTACCACCAAATGAGTAAATCTATGCATTCCTTGGAGTTTTTTTCTTGCCATTTTCTTCATTTATTTGGCTTATTCTCTTTCTAAATTAAACTTTTGTAATCATATCTATGCAGAAAATAGCTAAAGGCTGAGTCTTGTCCTCAAACATCAAGAAAGCAGTCCTGCAATGTTTCAGGTAGCTCCATGGAGAATGTAAGCCTTGAAAGTGAGTAATGTCACACCTGATCCAGGCTCCCCTTCCACTAAAAAACAGCTGCATTATTTTTGGCTGAGGAATTAAGGATGTTTTTACATCCACACATAGTTTTAGTTACCATTTCAAGACAAGATGGCCAAGTCACAGAGAGAAGTTCCATGAACTCTTCAAGGTCATGTAACAATTGTAAGACAGCTAAGAACAGACTGCCTTAATTCCCCATCCTCTGCACTAATGAGATAATTATTCCCCTTTTGTATTTACACTGTCCTCTTTTCTGTCTCCCTTTCTTGGTCTCAAACATCCATCCCCTTCTTTCCTACTGTCTTGACTTCTGTCTCCACATGCTTCATTACCAGCAGGTCCCTTCTTGTTTCTCTCCTTCTGCCCTAGTACAGCAAAAGGAACAAGAGAGAAACAAGGACAGTCAGGAAAGCATAAGACCACAGTTGCCTCCTCTGGTACACATAGAGAAGTTCTTAGGGATGCTCTCTTCACTTGTAGCTCTAGTGGCCCACATACTTAATTTCTTAAAATGTCTCTCAGCCTGATTATCAAGATCTCAGTCATTCATCTTGTCTCATTTCTTTTCTCTACCAGATGTCAGGTCCTAAACCCATTCTGATAACTTTTTTGGTGAGTTTTCAGGGTCATTCCTTTGCAAGCCCCTTTCTGTCAAAAATGTACCAGCATGTTTTCTCAGTCCTCCCTGGGGATCATATACCTAGCCTTGGCTTTGAAAACTTTCACAGATTCATTTCTCATTTCACCAGCCAGTACACACTCTGAGACCTCTTAGTCATCTTTATCTTACTCCTGGTATGTAGCATCTGATCTTATCTCTGGCCTATTCCTTCTGCTTAACCAGCATCATGCTTCTTGCTCTCCTTTCACATGGGACAATAAATCCTTCTCACCCCTTCTTCTGCTGTAGACTCCTTACATCTAACTGGCTAGTCCTCTGCAGACTCATCTTCTCTCTCCCTGGCCTATGACTCCTAGCATTCTCTCTAATAAAACAATCAAATCCTATTCTCTAAGTCTCAGTTTCATTTCCTCTGTTCATTTGTTCTCTCTGAAAACCTGAAGTATGGCACCCAGCCACTGGTCTTTTGTACATTTTTCACCTCAGCACTACTACAGTGTGGATGCTACCTGACTAAACTACTGAATCTGCATCCATCATTTCTATTACAAGTTATAATAGACTGTGAAACATTAAGCTGTTTTGTATGAAGGTAGCTGTAAAAAATACACTGTGTAATAGAGTACTAAGGCTATGACAAAAGGCTATAACAGATTTTAACATGTATTGCCTGTTTCTCATCACACACAGTCTATTAAGTAAGAAATACATGGTTTTAGTATTACCTGAATGTTTACACAATGCACTGCGTAAATAAGTTGGTTTTTACATTACTTGAGGAGAAATTGCATACCGGTACAGATATTGAGTATACAGTTAAGGTTATATTCATGTCTGGGTAAAAGGTTTGTAGATCATATTCAACATCATAACTTCATGGAACCAATAGGTTACAAAATGGAAAAGCCTTACTAGGTCATTCAGTCCAAAATGGGAGTAATTCCTCATAGTATTTATTTTTAGTATTTTTCCAGACTAATTTTCAAGTCCTATGCATTGAGACTTAAGAACCTCCTTTGGGACATTATTTATTTCACTGATTAACACATTTCACTGTTAGGATTTTTTAAAATCTTCAGCTGTTGTTTTTCCTTTTTTTTTTTCCTTTTTTTTTTTTTAAAATCCCGTATGCTCTCAGAGTTTCTGTCCTGTCTACCTTTTACACTTTCTCACTAGCCCCAAATAAATACACACACAGAGTCTTTCATAAATCATTCCTTCTAGTTGCCAGGCCATTTTTATTGCTCTTCTATAAACACCACAGCCATACTTTGTTTCCATATATAACCTGTATTTGTGTGCTGAAACGTCAGAGACATTGACCTTCAGTTTAGCTATCAAACTGAGACTCCTTGTGAGTATGCAGATACATGTAAGCGTCTGTGGACAGTTCTAAAGAAGAAGAAAACTTTGTTAGCATTGCCTCTTTCACAAAAAAAAAAAAAAAAGAAAGAAAAAAAAAGTATTATCTAACCTAAGTATCTGCCAAGTGTATACTGACTCCTCTGTATGTTTCATTAATCAGTTCCCACACTCGGGTCTATGGATCACTGGCAGTCTGCAATGCTGTAATAAATTATCTACAACTAATCCACAGAGCCAGTAGTTTGGCACATCAATTAAAAATTTGTCCATGAGACTGCAGGATAGCCTGCGATACATTCTGAGGGTTTTAAGGATATGCTAATCCAAAATTTTCAGATCACTATGATAATTTCCAATGTACTGTTGCCCACTGGAATCTGCTTGGAGAAAGAAACCCTTTATGTGTAAAATGTTGTACACAGCAGACATGCCACTCCTTGTTTACCGAATTAATCTGTCAGGTAAGTCCTCAGGAGAAATAGGTTTTTGTCCTCTCTTTAGCGCAAAGTTGAAGAAAAAAAGGATGGTTT
>JAVFHW010077374.1:0-31040 GCA_032159205.1 Eurystomus glaucurus suahelicus | reverse complement strand
TTGTTTTTCCCTGCAAACTGTGATTTGAAAAGAGGTAGCTTCTTCATTGGTGACTGAGGACATATAAGTTAGAGCTAGGTGAATAATTCTTTCTAATACTTTTTGAGGATTTTGTTATTTTCATCCAGGCGTTATGCAGGATATATTTTTCTGTTATTCTGCCAGCTTTCTTGCAAATGAGCTGTTAGTAATATGCCTATTTGTCTCCCTGGGTGGAAACTGCAGGGTATGTCCTGCTCAGAACCTGTGAGAAAGGTAAGTTCACTGTGTGGTCAGTGAAATGATGCCTCTCTTGAGTTGGACCTTACCTTACAGAGGGAAGAGATTTTTCCTAAGCTGACTGCCATATTTATAAATAGCCAGGATTCCTCTTATCCACCCAGAGATGTATTCCTCTGATTTGCTTCCCCTGTTTCTCTCCTGTACTAGGGATTCATGGATATTGACCTGACCAAATTCAAGGAGAGTGGAGCCAATGTAACTGGCTTCCAGTTGGTGAATTATACAGATGTTGTTCCTGCCAGGATCATGCAGCAGTGGAGGAATAATGATGCCAGGGAGCATCCTCGTGTGGACTGGAAGAGGCCAAAGGCAAGTGGTAGTAAAAAAAACATTTAATTTAGGGACCCTGTGGCTCAGTTCAAGTATACTCACCTCTTTGTGATTGTACGGGGATCTTTAATCTCACTCTGAAAACCTGTCACTTAACATAATTATGAACATTATCTGTTCCAGGTGTCTCAACATTGTCTAAATTTTACTAGGCAGGAGCTGCTGCCTGCTAAGAAATACACAAATTAGCGTATCCACTCAGTCTACCAGTTTTTACCCTTCTCAAAGCCAAGGATTAAGCATCTCATAATGTTCAGTATATAAAAAAGAAAAAGCCTCATTAACTCCTTAACCTTTGACTTGTTTACAACATATCCAGTGATGATAAAGTCTTTCCAGATGTTCTTTCCAAGCATTTCAAATCAATGTGTACAGCAGAGGGGAAATATATTTTAATTCCTAACACAGAAGACCCTGAAGCTGTCAGGGGGCGGGGAGGGGGGAAGTTGAGTTTTTTGTATCTGACATTTGAAAACAAATACACTTGTGACAAACACTCAGCAATAGAAATGTCAGCTTTGGAAGCATAAGCTTAAGAAAGTTGCAAACAAACAAATCACTAGGTGATCACATGAAAAATGAATTAACTCTAATGGTTGCTGTTCATATCAGAGTTTTGTACTAGTTTCTGTACAAGTTTCTGCTTGAATAAACTCATCTTTTGCAGATTTTTTTGCGTGTTAAAGCAGAGTTTTCTGGTCTCCCTCTGTGACCAGAAAGGGTCACTTGTTTTTTGATTTTGTACATCTCAAATTTACACTGTATAATGTATCCCTTAAAAGTTCAGGTCAATGATTCTAGTTAAACAGAAAGACTCAGGTAACAGGTGAATGGCCTTTACAGCTGAGTTCTCTTCAGAGAGTGCCACCTGAAGGCAGTGGGGCTAAAAGAGCAAAAAGCAAAGCAGAGCCATCCTTAGCTCTGCATGAGGAGCTTCTCTTTCACTCTCCCATTCTCTGGGAGACCAGGCACCAGCTTTCACAAGTCAACAGGACAGCAGTGATTACAGGGAGCAAGAAACTGTTGAATTTCATAGATGAAAACAGGGCAAATCATCTGAAAAGTTGCCATGAAGCAAACAAGTGTAGCACACCTGAGACCAGATCACTCTAACAGGAAATGTACAACTCCTCTTCTCGTTCTAGTACACGTCAGCCCTAACATACGATGGGGTCCGGGTGATGGCCGAGGCGTTTCAGAACCTGCGGAGGCAGCGGATTGACATCTCCCGTCGCGGCAACGCTGGGGACTGCCTCGCCAACCCAGCCGTGCCTTGGGGACAAGGCATTGACATCCAGAGAGCACTGCAGCAGGTTTGAAACCCAACCAATGTGTGCACTGCAAGGATGGCTGAACACAGCCTGTGGGGAGGGGAAGAGGGGTGATTAGCAGCAGAAATGCTCAAACTACTTGCTCTGGATGAGGAGCTGATCCTTCCAGATTAAAGCCAGATTTCCCAAAGAGTTCAGGGGTGCATCCAGCAAACCATGTTTGCTGGTACCACTTGATGTGTCCTTGCCTTCTCTAATTTCTGTTGAAGTTCTGGGATGGAAAAGTCAAAATATTACCCCATAAAATCTGGGATATCTTCCCCTTCCCAAGAAAGAGACCTACTCTGACCATATTTTTTGAAGCTCCTTTGGCTCACTGTGAACTTGACTTCAGTTCTAGACTGCTAATGAAGTTTGAAACAGTGTGAATTTTGCTTTATGTGTTAGCTGTCATCACAATGTTCTCAAAGCCCAGATTATAGCTTGTTTCATACCGTGAGTATTCATAAAAGTCTTAACAGCCATTTAGATATCTGATAATCTTGCATTTTCATTCTACAAAAAAAATCAGATTTTTGAATAAACAAAAATACTACCTGAAATTTACAGTGAGAAAACAATACGCTCTTATAAAAGACTTCAAAGGGTAGAACATTTTAAAATTTCATTAAATTTCAAGAGTGCCGTTTCTTTTCAGCATTTTTCTTTTTTCAGACAAAAATAGATCAATTCCTCGCAAATACTGCTACTTCAGTGTTATCCAAATATAGCCTATCCCATCTTCTTTCCTTAACTGTGAAGAAGGCAAAACGAAAATTTGGTTGATTTGCATCATATGCAAATTTCCCCAAGTATTTTGTTTTGATTTGGTTTTGGTTACTGGTAAACAACCATTCCTTTAAACCAAATCTTGCATGTGATTTTATTTTATTGCCTGGACTCAATTTATTCCCAAGCCTGTCACTGACTTTCTGTACAACCTTGGGAAAATCACTGTCATAGCTTCTCCAAGCCCTTATAATAAAATCAGGCTCCTTGATGCATTAGGGAGATCGGTTACCTAATAAACATGAAATACTTGGAAGTCTTCTGGTGAGCAATGGGTTCTCAAGCATTTTCCTTTATTGAATTTATGAGAATAGGATATCAAAATTAGACATGGCTAGAAAACACAATTTTGTGTGTGTTGGAAAACATCCTCTGAGGTTTCTTCATCTCTTCATTAAAACAATTTAAAAACTCTTAATTTTTTTAACTTTTGGGCAAAAGACTTGTAAAGGTTGTTTCTTTACCATTGAAAAACTGTAATTTTCAAAAGATTTGACCAGTAAAGTTGTGATAGTCAAGATAAAAGGCTCTGAAACATGCAGAGGAAGAAGACTCCTAGGAAAAATTTAACTATGAATTGAATAATCTTCCAGCTTTTAGTATTATAGCAAGGGGCAGATGGAAATAGAAGAACTTATGATTAGACTGAAGGTTTGAGTTATCCTTTCTGTAAAAACTCACAATTCTTACAGCCATTCACAGCATGCTTTCTCTTTACCTCCCATTTGCTAATGTCTAAAACTTTATAAGCTGTTTAAAAGCAAAAAGTTTTGTCTACTTATTTCTACACAAATCTCTGGAATAAGCTCCTGAATTGCTTTATTTCTGTTTAGTGTAGGAAGAAGTCATGGATGGCAGGAGCAAAGATGAAAAGCAATTTAAAGCATTCTGCAATTTTTAAAAAACAGGAATCTAACACATTTCAGCAAAATGCATGCTTTTATTAAAGAGAATTATTCTTTTTTTTCAGGAAAATGCTCGCAAAATATTGCTTTAAACCAATACACTGAAGTTTCAATTGTACTTTGAGAAGATTATGACAATTTTTGACAGATTTTTTTTTTGTTGTTAACATTATTTGGTTATCACAGCTAGTAAGAAGGCAGCTTAGGTCTCTAACTGCTGACTCACCTTGTAAATGAGAAGGCCACAACAGCAGCCTCTTCCAGCTCTCCCAGCAAAGAACCACGTGCCCATGCCTTATACACAGATGTGCTTGAACGCTCATGTCTCCAGTCGACTTCACTGGTGCTTGGCACCATTGAAATTAGTCCTCACTATATTTTATAGTGATTCAGAGGGTCTCAGAGGAGGACAAATGACGGAAAAGTTCTGCAGCCTCCAGGATTGGTGGGAAAGACTCCTTTTGCCAGTTCAGTGCCACAACAGAAATCACAGGATGAAGATTTAATTCATTCATATAGAAGAAATTGCTTTAAGTACATATAAAGCTACAAAGCATGAGCACCTGTGACCTAATTTTCAGAACTGATCAGGACCTGAAAAGAAAACTAAAGGGGCCATGAAAAAGCAGGCACTAGAGTGCTTAAGACAACGGGGCTTTTCTAGTGCATCTATCTTTTATAGGCATGTTGTATCCTGTGAGAAGAGGGAAGGATGTTTCTCCAAATGTCACCAGGAATACCTCTTGACTTGAAAGAGCTTCAGAAAATATTGGCAGATGTTCATTTTCATGGCAAACCTTTGTGATAATAGCTGAAAAACAAACACAGTTGAAACAGATCAGCAAGAGATTTCTTCTATAATGATATAGCCTCATTTCTTCACCACGGGTCTTTATTCTGAGGATTTCAGAGTACTTAAAATGCTGCTAAATTCTTGCTCTCATTTTGCACATGGGAAGACTTCACTTGCAGGAACGATAGTTCTGTCCAAAGCAAGTGGAAAGGCTGAGAACAAACTTTTAATTCCCAATCCAGTGGCATGAATACTTCTCCAGGTGGTTTCTATAGAGACCCAAATCTGCACTCCTTTTCCCATGCCCCTGGTCCCCACTACTCAGTCCCCACACACTGCATGTGACTCCAGTCAGAAGCCCTTCTCCATGCCGGCCTGGGCACTTTTGCCACAAGTCAAAGGAGGGGATGGGAGGGGAGAAATTCAGGATGTGATGTGAGCGATGCTCTTCAGCTCTGAAGTGTTACCAGCAGAGATTTATGATGCAAGCAAATTTCATTTACAATACTAAATTGTCAGGTTTTATTAGGCTGGTGCACAGGTAATTAAATATGCTTGTTAACTAATAGATTTCTCTCTGTCAAAAAGTGGCAGCTGAGAGCTCTGGCCACAGTTTTGTATTTTCTCCAAGTACAGTTTCTGATTTGGACTGACAAATACTTTACCAAATCCTGGCTCCAGGTCAGGTTTAGAAAACATGAACAAACACAAAACCCAAGGAGTTCAGAGCTGATTTAGCTTACTGTCACATCCCAAGAGGTGAAGGGCTCACATGTGATCTAGCTGTTACTCGCTGACCTCACTAACAGCCCACTAAGTTTTAAGAGAAAGGGTTTATAAAAGAAAGGGTAAGTTGAGGGAAAGACTATGCACATGGCCAGGTGCACAGTAGAGAGTGCACCTAAGCTAAAGCCCGTTGTCAGGTAGATGTCCTGTCTCCTCTGCACGCATCTGAGAGACATGACTGTATTCTCCATTCTTCCTCCCCTCTCCTCTTACTGCTGCTGAGTCATCACTGTGTGGGATGCTGACCAATTTACTCTCCTCATTGATATCTATGTCTTTAAGGTCCATTTTGAAGGATTGTCTGGCAACGTTCAGTTTAATGAGAAGGGTCGGAGGACCAATTACACTCTCCATGTGATTGAGATGAAACACGATGGAATCAGAAAGGTAAAGTAGAAAATGACCTGAGATCCTGTGCCAGGCACCAGCCCAGTGTTCAAGTTATGGTGTGGTTAGGTCTCAACAGACATTTCTGTTCATGAAAGCTTACATGTGAAATCACCATGAGCGAATTCACAGCTTTCTGCATAAGCAAAGTCAAACACTACAAAGAACTCAGAGTATATTACTAAAGAAGTACAACATATGGAAGGGTTTATCAAGAGCAACAAGGGCATCTGAGCCATGGGTGAGGGATATTCAGGATAGTAAAAGCTTGGTCCATTCAGTCTTGTTATTGGCAGGGCACAATGGCTCAGACACACCTACACGACTGTTTGCTTTCCCACTTTTCTTTTCCAAGGATGAGTCAAGGCAGAGGCAGGCAGGAGCTGTCTGCCCTAACGAGTGTAAGTGAACCCTTTATGTTGACCTAATTCTGCTTTCTTTAGAGTGGCAGGAGCTTTACCACTAACCACCTCCTGATAGCTACACAGACATTCATGCTGTTCTGGAGTCTTGATCCCTTTCTGTATCCCAGGCACTTTGAAAAATCTGGCCTTGTTCAAAGATGCTGAGCCCTTGAAACACTAATGCTTTTGAAAATCTGACTCCATGTGCTTATGTCCCACTTTAGATACTACCTGTTTGAAGAAAAAAAGGGTAACTCAGTTATTCCATGGATAAAGGAGAGCTACTAAGTATTTTGGAATGGGGCATTCACTGGAATCCCTCTACAACCTTTCAATCCCCTGAAAAATAAAATACTTGTTTGAAACTAAGAAAAACTGCAAATAATTAAAGTTCCACATTTACAGCCACTACCCCCAATTCACAGAATCCTAGAATCATAGAATGTTAGGGGTTGGAAGGGACCTCTGGAGATCATCAGGTCCAACCCCCCTGCCAAGCAGGACCATAGAATCTAGGGCAGGTTACACAGAAGTGCACCCAGACGGGTCTTGAAAGTCTCTAGAGAAGAAGACTCCACAACCTCTCTGGGGAGCCCATTCCAGTGCTCTGTAACCCTCACATACTTACACCCAAGATCAGAGCCCATCAGAGTCAAGTGAAAAAAGGCAAATTTCTCATTGAAAAATAAAAGAAGTGTCATTTTGAAGACATACAAAGTGGTCTCCCTCCTCTATGCGGTATTCATAAGAGGATAAATCTAATATTATGTCCAGTTTGGGTCTCTGAACTTCAAGAATTTGGCAATCTGGAGAGAGTTTAGAGGATAAGAAACAGAATGGCTAAAAGTCTTGATTTTACTGTGCATTTGCTGACAAGTTATATTTGTTTGGAAGATGTACGCCATTGCCACAGCACATATGGTATCTTACTTAGATCAGCCAGGTTAGAGGTGCAAAACAAACATACGTGTCTCCATTTATGTAGCCCTGGGGCAGAGCTTTGGAAACCTTTTCCTCACTCTCTTTTTGTCTGTGCAATGAAGAGGGATGAGAAGCCAATGTAGATTTTTTGCTCCTGAGCTGTTATAATCTCTGATCTGCTGTCAGCAGGCTTCTGATTGTGCCCTGTGTTAATACCCTTTCCCACATATTGTGATAAGAAATTCCTTTCACGTAAGCAGAGCTCAGGCAACTTCATACTTACATAAAATGATGGAAAACCTCTTACAAAATCAAGCCCTCAAAGTGGATAACCTCAACAATGATCTTCCAGGTGATATTCAGTGGCACTCTGCTCTACCTGCAAGCAGTGATAGATCAGCCCAAATCCTGATTATTAATAAGCACAACTTAACATGAGAGTTCTTCCCCTTACAACTGTTCAGTTTATTCATAACCTCAAACTTTTTGACACTGGCCAGGATTGTGGGGTTGGTCGTTTCTTTCCTCACTTAATTTTTTTCCTATTGTCTTAAGATATCCTAATGTCCTATGTTCATGGAGGCTTTCAGCTGTGGGATAGCATTTTATCACCCTGAAGCATCTGGGCATGCTTACCATCAGAAAAATATTCAGGAGTCACACAGGGAAAGCGTGAACTCTTGGCATAGGGAAGAGGCAGGGAATGGCAATAATCCCCCAGTACTGTGTGCTACATGTTTTTATGTGCATACAAGCACTTTGCTACTGTAGCATATTGTGCACATTATTTGCAGGCTGGAGGCATTGTGGGATGGGGAAGTTTCTGGTCCCCTCAACAAGACATCAAGAATCAGGAGAGGAGATCTCTGATTAATTATGAACATACAGAGAGAGCTGAATCTGCTTGGATGAGTCTGTTACTATATCTTGGTTAGTATCACAAAGAGATATCAGTGAGGTATCCTATTTTTCCATTCGGCAGATTGGTTACTGGAATGAAGATGAGAAGTTGGTTCCAGCAGCCATAGATACTCAAAGCGGCAATGAGTCTACAAGCCTCCAGAACAGGACTTACATAGTCACAACTATCCTAGTAAGTGCTGTGACTTCTTTCCCAGCTCGCTCTCTCCCCCCCCCATCTCCCTGATGTACAGACTCCCTCATCCGCCTCATGTACCCTCCTTTGTACTATATCATTTTTATAATAGCAATAACAGTAATAATAATAATAGCAGCACTTACTGTTTCCTGCTGGGTCCATAAAGTTATCTGAAAATTGCTGGGCTAATTAAATAGGTATTAAAGAGCTCCCATCCTTAAGTGTAGAAAATACAAAAGATTATGACAAGATAGTAGAGGCATCAGCATAGGTAAATTGGGAACATTATACCTGTGCTTTGTATTTAGCCCACAGAATGGGGGCTGTAATTTTGGGAAGGATATGCTGTGTTGTGCAGAGAGGCTGAATCATAGCTTTAAAAACAAATCTCCACTATAATCATGAAGGAATAATAGGTACCTCATAATGTATGGTATCATGTATTGTGTCACTGTATACGCTTACTCTGCAGAAACATGAAATTTTACTAACCTGTTTGTTGAATGCTTACTGGGAGTCTACAGAGAGGACACAAAACTCAAACTGAGTTAAACATCTTAAGGCTCTCTCCTGTCCAGCAGATTTGTTTCTGCCTGTGCTCGCATAGGCAGACATGGCTTTAAAAATTCACAGCTCAGGTGCAGTAAATATCCCTTCCAAAAATGCACTGGAAGGTTTGTTGCCCAAATTTTCACAGCTACTCCATTCCCCTCAGGTCCATCACTGCAGAAACTGCACAGAGATTCTACATGAATAAATAGATAATACCACAATAAAAATCACATTTCGTAGCTTCTAAAATAAGCCCACTGTGTGTTGACTGTGCCCTTTGGTACAGGAACACAAAGCTACAGCTTTGCAAGGGGACCAGAAGCTGGTCTAGTGTGAATCTCTGATGTGCATCTCTAGAATGTGGAGCGTGGCTCAATATTAGTCTTCTCTGTACCAGGAAGATCCATATGTGATGCTCAAAAAGAATGCCAACCAGTTTGAAGGCAATGAGAGGTATGAAGGCTACTGTGTGGAGCTTGCTGCTGAGATCGCAAAGCATGTTGGCTACCACTACAGGCTGGAAATTGTCAGAGATGGGAAATACGGAGCCCGGGACCCTGACACCAAAACATGGAATGGCATGGTGGGAGAACTCGTTTATGGGGTGAGTTTCCTGCCTTTTCCAGTGTCTTTAGCTCTTGGTGCTTGAGAACACATTCAGGCCCTAAAGTGAGGAGGAGTCCTGCGTTCTGTCATCCTGAGCTGTCTTCGGGACTGCAGCTCTGATAATGCAAATAATCAGGCCAAGTAAAACATTTTAATTTAGGGAGGGAGAGCACAATTTGTGCCTAGGGAAATGTCAAAATATTTCCTTTCAGCAATTCTTTTTCTTTCCATTTTTGGAAGAGTAAGTATTGAATGATCAAATTTTCCCATGGGTAGAATCTCCAAGTTTTACTCTGTTTTATGTTAACATGATAATGGCAGGATGAAAGAAGGATAAGGTTTCAAACACTCAGCCTATGACTAGTGAACAGTAGGACTAGACAACTTTCTTGTTTCCATCATCTTGGATATACACCTGCACATTATGCTTCTAAACCTGGTTTGGTCTGGTAGTTCGCAATCTGTGGTGTTGAGGTCATCCTTCAGAGAAGTCTAATTTTCCCTTGTAGAGAAAGGGGAAATTAGTGTAGGGAGCATCAGTTCTCAAGCCTTAGTGTCACTGTGTTGGAACGGGGGATGATCTGTCTCCTGCTGGTAGCTCCACAGTATATGCTGACAGCCATTTCAATGCATTTCCCTTTCCATTTTCAAGATTGATTGTAAAATAAGTGGAGAGAGCACATCAATGTCACTGGGACATTTTTCCTCTTCTCCTACATCAGTTATGCAATCCAAAAAACAGCATCCTGGCACCCTCTTTCAGGCTATTGGCCTTTCCTTGCCTCTTTTGATGTCTGGATGATAAAGCTCTTTCAGTGAAAATCATCTGCATCAGACTGTGACATCAGTAGGTAAATCAGACAAGAAGAGCTAGATGGGTGGAAAAGAAAATGCTATGATTTCAAAACAGAACTGGTAATCAATAGTGATAAAACGGAAATAATCCAGTAATATTATGGGCTGCTCCTTTTTAACATTTCTCTTGCAATGCTTTTGTCTGATTTTTTCTGCAATAGCGGGAATAAACGGAGATCAAAACAACATAAGCTGGGGTTAGTAGATACACTTTATCCCCAGAATGCAAATCTCTTTTTTGTCTCTCCTTTTCAGAGAGCGGATGTGGCTGTGGCACCGTTAACCATCACTCTGGTTCGAGAAGAAGTTATAGACTTTTCCAAACCGTTCATGAGCTTAGGTATCTCTATCATGATAAAAAAGCCTCAGAAGTCCAAACCAGGAGTTTTTTCCTTTCTGGATCCTTTGGCTTATGAGATATGGATGTGCATTGTTTTTGCCTACATTGGAGTGAGTGTTGTCCTCTTCCTGGTGAGTCGCTTCAGCCCTTATGAGTGGCACACTGAGGAATTTGAGGAAGGACGGGACCAGCCGGCCAATGACCAGACAAATGAATTTGGGATATTCAACAGTCTCTGGTTCTCCCTAGGAGCTTTCATGCAGCAAGGATGTGATATTTCTCCACGGTGGGTTGCCTTCCTCAGTGAACCTTCTTCCAGTTCATGTGGTTTAATCTTTCTGCATGCCTTGGAGCTGAACAGTTTCTTCTTTGACCTTCTTTCCTGAGCCATAGTCTAGTTCTGTGAATCAGTTACAGATTCAGAAAGGATGCAAAGGTTTACAGGTCTCACAGCCATGAACTTGGGATCTCAAACTTGAGACCATAAAAATACTATCCTAAATTTATCATGGGGAGTACTTTTGAGGGAATTTGCAGAAATGAAAACAAGGTTTTCTAAAGCCGCCAATTGCAATTGATTTTGTCAGTCATTTATTTTGTTGCTGTTAGAAACAAGATCATTCTAGCATTATAGAGAAGCTTTAAAATTCCAATAAAATAGGGAGAAAAAATACAGTAGGTGCCCAGTGAAAGTTTATATGGTCTGTGCCAAAGATTATGGAGCACACTGAGTGGCTTTAAGTATTATTGGCCTTTAGAAAGGTCAGAAAGGTACTGAGGTTTTTTTCTGGTTCCAATTTCAGTCAATAGTTCTGCTACCTCGAAGTTCAGTAGGACCCAAAGTCCAAAGGGTTCTTAAAGGGACTTTTTGGTGAATGATTCTTGTGATTACTTTTAGATAATTTTTCTTGGAAAAGCTGGCACAATAAAAGGTGACAGGAAAACTGCATGAAATGCAGAAGATGTAAGTCTGTGATAGAGACACAAGCAGAGAGTTATTTGTAAATAATGTCTGGAAATACCTCCTTCATTTTTGAAAGCTATATTTGCACAAGTCTTATTACAAAGATTTTGCCTACTGCGGGAGCCCATAATATACATATCTTCTCAACATCTTGTTCATACCAAGGCATTCAAAAAGAAAAGAAAAATAATTAAAACCAGAGGAACCAAATAGCTGCAAGTGGGGCTCTGATAGATTTCTATTGATAATCTTATTTATGTGCAGAAATTGTATGTCTCATAAGTAATGTCTATAATAACTAAGGGAGCTTTCTTGTGCTACGTGTATATTCACATAAGGAGGGTCAAAGGTGAGCCAGGAATAAGATTTCTGACACCTCCAATGTTTTGTGTCCAGGGCAGATGTACTTAGGGTTTGTGAGGCTGAAAAACGGTTAATGACCTGTGGCTTGGGATGTGGATTGAATGTACTCATCACTCCCAAGAGGTGTCCTCTGGATGTAGGTTGGAGGGAGACAATGTGGACAGGTCAAGCATCAAAGCTACTAGACAGATATTGCAGGACACAGCTGTTGTTCATTCTCTCCACAGCTCTGAAAGGCACAGTTGTCCCAGTTGTGGCTGACATTTTGAGACAGATTTTACTCAAACCAGAAGTACTTTTGTGACTGTCAGTCACAAAACTGAATTTACAGACAGTATGTGCATTTTATGCATTTAAATGCCATGGTGACATCTGAAGGCGATGGTCTTCTACAAGCAGAATACAAAGATGCCTTTTGTTTGCTTTTTCTTTTTTCCCCACCCTTCCTTGTTTGGGTTTTGCCTCCTTTCAAAGGAAATTTCAGGAGAGATACCTGCCTTGTGGGTGAACACAGTAGGCAGAAGTTAATTTCCTACATGCTGGGATGACTTCGGGGGATGAGAAGGTGGTATAGCTCCATTGGCAAGCAGAGAGGGCTGCAGAGCTCAGCACAGCTCCCACAGGATGGCAGAGAGAGGCCAGGCACCAGCTTGTTGGCTATTGGATGCTGGTTTGTCCAAATATTCATGAGCTTGGAATAGCAGGGAAATAGAGACTGCAGGGCACTTTAGTAGTGACAGCTTTTATGAATATGTTGATTAGTAGAAGTCCAGACAGAGCATTCAGAAAGTCTTCCCAGCAGAGGGAATTTCAACTTTATTGCTGTCTCGTAACACAGCCCCATGCGTTAGGATCAGGTTATTGTGATTTTCATTCTCATTGTTGTTCTTGTCATCATTTTTTTATTTAGGAAAGAGAATGTCTTCCTTTGGGGACACTGCAATAACCAGTTTCTGTTCCAAGGAGGAGAGTGGAGAGGTGAAAAGCTGAGATTTTGCAGAATAGCAAATTTGGAAACATCTTTAATAAAAAGTGTCAAGGAAAGATGAGTAGCTTTGATTCAGATAACAAGATTTGCTCTAGCTGAACAACATGCTTTGAATCACCATTTCAAAGTGTTGTTTTATTTTGCTTTGAAATGGGAAATTAGAGTGATTCTGTCATTGTTATTTTAATATTGTTAATTTGACCGTCCTGATAATGAAAATCACAATTTCATTGAAACCATTATTTTCCCATGGAGAACAAGAGCAGTTTCTGACTACAAATATTTGCAAGAAGGAAAAATTTGAAAAATTAAATATGAAATATGGGAATTATTATAACTCCCAGTACCCTGAGTACAGCTTCTTGAGACAGTTGCAAGTGGAGGGAGACATTTCTGTGAAGTCTGAAAGCAAGGAGGAAGCAGAAGAGTGAGAATTTCCGTAGGATGTTGTTGTACAGAAAGGCTCTGAGTGCACTTCGTATTTCACATGTATTCTTCACATGAACTTAGTGCAGGATTTCTGTGACACATCACTTAGAAATGAATGCTTGGTAGAACGACATTGTGGGCAGGTGGGGATCTGCTCTATTCCAATGTATTTCCTATATGGTTGCTTCTAAACTTATCACTACAATCTCTCAGCATCTCCCCTGTAATGTATTAACCAACATAAATAGCTTCTGTTATACATCTGCTCTGTCATTCTCTCCCCAGCAGAAAGGAGCAAGTGCAGGGGTGTATTTTGGTTTTGCAGAGCTTTTGGGTTGTTTATTTCAGTTTTGTTTTGGGAAGGAGTAGGGGAAATTTGTCTGGAGGTGTGTCGTTTTTTTCCAGAGCATGCTTGTTTTAAATGCACATGCCACTATGTATTTATTATTTTAAAAACGTCATGTCAAAACTGCAGACATATCACTCAGCACAGCAGGTGGTGAGGTTTGCAGTAGCTCCTTGCTTTTGTAAATATGTGTTCCTCAGTCTCAGACCAGTCCCCAGGGAACTTCGGTCCCCCCAGAGACAAAAATTTGCTTTTGAAGGAAAGTGGTGTCCTCATTAAGGACAGCCTTACTAGCCAGAACTTTAATCAGGCTTTTAAGTATGCTGGTCACAACCTACCAAGCACTTTAAAGATATACTGTGAATTTGATGACCTGCAGATGGCCAAGACAGAGTGTAGCTGTGGGTTATGTGCTCATAGCCTCTTCTTCCAAGGAGTGAGGCTGTTGAGCATGAGGTCAACTGATGTCCTTGAAACTCTGAAGCCTTCATATCTAAGCATAGACTGGATGAGTGTACAAAAGCCAGGCAGTAACGAGTCATGGAGAGTCCCGGCCAAAGCCAGTAACAATCTGATTCGTGCCTTTGGATGCTGCAACATGAGCATGAGGAAGGAATCCATCCCTCTTAAGTCATAAATGGAATGACTCAGTAGTAGGTACATAGCTTCAACCAAAGGAGGCTGTGAGCTCTAGGACATTTCCCACTGTAGTGTGCCATCCCTCTTCTGCACCATCACCGACCAGTGGCCCCACTACATGTGTTTCAGTCACTAGCGTGAGGACTAATAAGTCTTGGTTGAGATGACATGGTCCCTGCTGCTGCCCTTAAAGTCTGTGCTTTCAAAGTACTGACTGATACATAGCAGAGTGTTGTCATGAGTTTCAGGAACATAGTAATGAGCAGAAATCAGTGAAGTCTGAAACAGGCCATAAAACATTTGGCTTTGCAAAGTGCCATCTTAACTTCAGAAAACAGTCATAAAATTGCAAAAGCACTTATTAAATGTGAAATACAGACCCAGAAAGGACATTCTCAGAACAGACATCCAAGGTAATAAATATCCTGCAGCCAATAGTGAGAGCCTGCACCAAGAGAAATGTGAAGTAAATATGTCTCACATTGTACCATTTTTCAGAAGTGTAATTTGATAAATTGTCTTCAGAGCTTCAAATAACCCCAATGTATAGCAGCTAAGGAGAGTGGGACCTTGCTAACATCCAGCACATTGCTGCCATTCTTGCTTAGGATGGACCTTTGAGAAGGAGACTGAGGGGATGTCTGAGTGTCCCAACCTCCTCTGCAGCAAAACAAGGCATCTGAATTTTTCATCTGCCATATCAATTTCACTTTGTTGTGAAAAGGATAAAAAAGCAGGGAGAAAAATATATATTTCTCTTGTCAGCTTCCCAGCTTGATTTTCTATTTTTTTGTGATCACAAAGTATGTTTGCTTCATATGGTTTGAGCCCAAAAGAGACTTCCTGTATATTGAGACACTATTACATTTTATCCAGTTACTTTTCCTGTGACTCAGACAACTTATGTTTGACTGAAATGAAATACATTTAGCTAAAATAGATCTTTCAGAAAGGCATTTATTCTTCCTTTGAAGATACCACAAGATAGAATATACAGTTTCTCTCAGCTAAGTGACTATTGGAATCTTGTCCCCACTGGAGTTTGACCAGAGGATGAATATCACACGATATCACCCAGTAAACGCAGCCATCCTTTGTCCCCTGCCAGGGGAAAATTAAACAGAGATCTCAAAGAATAAACCCAGCTTCATGGGGGCTCTCTTTATTCTGTGTTGTAGAAACAAAACCTATATATTTTGGATTCAGATCAAAACATATCATGAGTAGAAGGGAAATGTATAGTCATATCATGACACAATAGGGTACCATGTCATGACACCTGAACAACAGAGCTCGAAATTATTCATTGTAATCTGCATTATTGAGAACAGAGCTGGAGATGCCCTGGTCAGCCTGCACTGGAAGTGAAATGATGGATGAAGCTTTCATCACAGTTTGTGTCTGGGAGAGAGCCAGACTTGAGAGGGGATGTTTCAAGAGCATCAGCAGGGATGCACGAGTGCTGGTCTGTGCAAGGTGCCCTTGTAGTTTCCAGTAGGGGACCACTACTGGAAAATGGTTGGGCCACATTAGTGTGCCCTAAAGACTCTGGGTGTTTACTGCATGCAAGGAGACGTGATGCAAGATGCTATCCACCCTTCAGCTGGCTTGGAATAAAGTGTAAGTGGGTCTTCACTTGCTGGCAGAGTCCAGCCCTGGAGCCAGCACAGGATACAGTGGGATGTGCCAAGCTGTGACCCACTGGCTCGGGGGGAACATGTTGCATAGTGAGGTTTGCTCTAAGAAATGATGAATGAGCACACTCGGAAGTGGCAAGGAGAGATACAAATGCTGGCTACTATCCAGTCAATAGATATAATCTATTATTTAATGGAATTTTGTGAACATCGTTATTTGTTTTTACTGACATGGCAGCAGGGCACTCTGGCTGATCTATACAGTGTGCAGCCAGGCTTGTATTTCACTGCACTCCTTTGCAGGCTTTCTATTACACTCATAGCAGTTTGTCTGTGGAAGAGCAAGTACTGTATTTATTATGTACCTGTAATTAATGCTGAACATTTTATTTTGCCATTTTTCCTGTTTATTTACATTTCTTTTTAGATCAGTTGAAAAAATCACAGGAGACTTCAGCCACAGAGCTGGTGGAAATAACAGGAAAAGTGCTCCACAGGTTATTGAGGGTTTTTTTCCTAAACTAGCCACTAGAGATTTTGAAAAGTAGCAGCACTTTTAAATTTCATCGAGATGCTCCTTGTACTTAAAGATTTTATCCAATTTTAGACAAGATTTAAATCAGAAATTGGTTAGGACAAGAATTTTATTTTTTTTAGTGAGAGGCTTGATTTGGGTTGTTTCAAGGGAGTTATTTCTGTTCTGCCCTGTTAACTTACATTTGCAGGGTATCTACTTATTTTGTTAAAAAATTGGAATTAGGAAAACTAGAACCAGCTGCATTTACCAATTGAAAGAATTTTAATTCTTTCCTGAAATGAAAGCAGAGCCTTGGTGTTTATTTGGCAGCTCTTCTTGGTTTCAGTAGACATCTTCTCTGACATTCCAAGCATCTGCCTGTCTTTTTGGCCTGATGCACAGCTCTGCTGCTGTGCTTGCAGGACCCATTATAAACTTGAACAGCACTTAACTTGTCTTGGAGAGTCACTGGAGAGTTGTGCAAGCTTTCCCAAGGCAAGAATTCCACAAGAAATGAGGAAAGATTTGTGCTTTTGGTTTTTTCCTTGCACAGTTTGCACAGGAAGGTCTGGGGATGACAAAATGCAGCTGGCTGGCAGGGCTCGCTGAAGCCTCTTTGGGGACATAGGAGATGCTGTCCTTGCTCCTACAGACCAAGTTTCTGACTACCAGTTGGATTAATTGCATAGTCTTGAGGCAAAGGACTTATTTTTGTAATGAAGGAAGAAGAAGTTTGTCATTTCTTTGGGGAGCATGAGCAATCTGCAGCTCATGCTGCGGCTGTCTTGGGAGCCAGGGTAGCCAAGCCAGGCTGGGAGCAAAGTTGGTTCAGCATCCATACGCCTTCTCCAATGTGGGGCAAATCCGTGAGGCTTGGAGACTTGTCCATAGAGAAAAAACTCAGGATCATTTATTTTTGTCAGTTTTCTTGTACTGGTGAGCTCTGGTGGGTCTTTAAGAATAAAAGTAAAAAATTAGGATTTCAACTTCTGGAGAAGTCTTCTTGCCTTTTAAAAGTGTACCAGAGGAGTTTGTAATTATTTCTACCTGGCAGAGTTAATTATGTCCAGGGAGAGGAAATTCAGGTCACAGGGTAACAGCAGTACTTGCAAATCACCAGGAACTGATGACCACACTTATTTCTGAAATGCACTTAACCAGGGAATGTGACTCACCAGAGGAACAGTTTGACAAATTGCACAATGTCTAACTAAACAGTCCCCTTTGGAGTTTGCACACTTCCATGGCAACCAAAATGTGGCAGCCGGAGGAAAATGGCAATTCTTTTAAAATACTCATCTTGCTATCCTCTTTTTCATTTGGGGAAATGCTGGAGGAAAAATGCTGAAGGACTCAGAAAAAGGAAATAACCAACTGAGAGAATATTGTTGGAAAAATGCAATTTCATCTGTAAAGGAAAAACGAGTCTTTGGAATTTCCACGCTCTGCCATCTGAAAATTTCTAAATGCTGCAGAGGTAATGAATGTTTCCTCCACTGGGCTGTAGGCCACTTCCTTGGGATGGTTTCCCTATCAGGCATATCTAGTGACTCTTCCACAGTTCTGAGGTTGCTGGGGGACAGCAAGAAATTTGCATAAAGTCCTCCCATTGAGTGACAGATTTACTAATCGCTCCACCAGATGTGTTTAAAATAAGAAGTTAAATGCTTGCTCCAAAAGCAGATTTATTAAGCTAAAAATATAATTGCAATCTCTTTCTTCAGGACTAAATAAATGTTTCTTATATTTTTGGTTGAAAATGAAGTTAAAAATAGCAGGGAGAAAAGTGCATTGAATCATTTTTTAATCTATTCGGAAGTTTTATGAGGGCGTCTCTGCCCTAGAAGTGGCACGTGCTGTTTGTGTTTCTAACACTGCACTGGCTCAGGGTTGTGAGTGGCACTAAGATTTATAGGGTTGCCTCTGAGATTTATAGTCTTCTCTGTGACTCCAGCAGGAGACCCTCTGAGTCCTCAGGGACTCCCTATTATGCTGCTCTCTGACTTGATGAATTTCCATCAGTAAGAGAAACACACTTGCTGTTTTCATTTGCTTCCCTCTTGATAACCTGTTATCCCTGAGCAGTCAGCTCAGCTGGGGTCTGACATCCTTCCTCCAAGCTGCAGTCAGGACTGCGCATGGTTGTGTCTTCCTAATAGCTAGGTCAATTGCCGAGTGTTTTTGTTGAAGGATAAGGGTTGTGAGGAGCTGAATGACCCCAGCTCCCTGAAGTGGTGTCCTCTGCAAGGCTGCCTGTCACACTGCTTTAATGTCGGCATTCCAGAAAAATATTGTAGCTAAGATGGGAAACTCTGAGCATGTTTTCATAGGGAAGCCCTGATTAAATAACTCTTCCATATGTTGTACATCACTTTTATCAGCACTGAGATATCATGTGTAAACTCCCTGGTCACACAGCTGAATGAGCATTGAACTCAATTCAAATTGTTCTGGCTCACAACACACAGAGCATCCACAGCTGCTCTTTGCTGGTTTAATCCCCAGAGCTAGCCCATCCCTGATAGCCTTCCACTGAGAGGCTCAGAGTACTTCTCTTATTCCACAGGAGTTTGGGATTTACTGTACCTATTCTGCTTTTGTCCCAGATTTCATCCCAACTACTTGTCCTGGTAACTGAGGAAGCACTGTACTCTTTTTTCATGAGAAGTTCAGGAATGCGTACACACAGCAAGCAATGTCTATTGTAACACCCCAAAACAGTGAGCAGGGAAAGACAAATTTGTTGAAATATGACAGAGGTGCATTCTTTCTGAAAGGCCTGAGGAAGCTGAGTAATTGGGAAAAGCCAAATGTAGGTCGTGCAAAGAAATAAGGGCAGAAGCCTTGCTGTGCTTGGATGGGGTCTGGACTTGGAGGAGGCAGAGCACGGTGTCATGTCTGAAGTCCTCCATGCTGATGTCTTGGTCTTCCTTCCATTTTCACTTGGGTCAAGGGTCCAAGTGACAGCTGGGGGCCACCTGATCTATATCATCAAATGGTAGGAAAACATGTACAGCTTGTGTACGCACCCCTTTCTTTATGCAGCAGGATACTTTATGACATTCAATCTATTTAATAAAATTCAGTAATTCTGATTAATGCCTACCCAGAAGTGTTGCTGCTTACCCTTAGATCCAAAGGCTAAGCAGCAATAATCCAATCATGGTAATCATAACTTACTACTTTGATCTTCAGATAAAAGAGCCTATAGAAGTGCAAAAGTGTTACATCACGGTTATTTGGACAACTTCAAAGCATGTTATATACACTAATGAATTCTCCCAACACAGTCTGATGCAAAGTAATAGGAGGCAAATGTGTGAACAGAGGAGTAGAAAGGAAGAGGGGAGAAGATAAGTTGTGATATGGTGAAAGGGAAAAGCAGTAAAAATAAGTACTTATACACTGTGGATAGGTGTGAGATTTGAAGAAGGGTCCATGAGGGCCCAGCTGCAGGAGTCAAGCACATGGGATGCTCTCCTGTAGGAAGAATTTTCTATTCTCTCTCATTTCTTGAAGCTGTCAATAAGAAGCAAGATCTCAGGCTGCAGAGAGGCAAACAGAGGAAGGGGGCAGCTTTTCATCTCAGCAGTGCTCCCAAAGCCTTCAAAAGTAAAGAAATCACCAAATGGATCTTACAGGTAAAATAGAGGTAGCAGAAACACTGAACGGTTTGGGAGTTCTGATGTTAAAAGATAGGTCCTCCTGTGCCCATAAAACTCTTCTAAAAAACACTGGTTGGGGAGACAAGGCTCATTCCTCACCACTTCTACAAGGGATGCGGTATGGCCCTGTAGAAAAAAGTAAGGCTCAAAAGTGAAAATAGGGAAAATCTAACTTGTAGTCTTGAGGGATCACATTTTGAACTAGAAATGAGAGAGAAAAGGAAGGGAATGTTTGGGAATATTGCTCAGAGTGACAATCTTCCAGTGCACACAATACTCTCCTACCAGAAAAGGTCTTTCTCTCATCAGATTAGGAAATCTGAAAAAAAACACAGGAAAAAAAAAACACAGAGCAAAAAAGAACCAAGGTAAGGCACCCTGGAAGAAGTCTAAACTAGATTATTGTAACATTATTCAGAAGTCTCAGAAGTGGAGCTCTAAATTGTAAGCACACAGATGGCAAAAGAAGATCTGGCAAAAATGAAGAAGTGGTAGCATACAATATAAAATATATTAAATCTTAGGGGAAAAAAAAGCTTTTTGATTGAGTAGACTTTGAAGAAGAGACTGAGGGAGAGCATATGAAATCTAGCAACACGGCAAAGGACAATAGCCCAATAGGTCATTGTTTAAAATGAAGGATGAGTGCTGTTAAATTTGGGGCCACCTGAGGTTGAGGAAGTTCCTGAGTAATGAATCTCCTGGGGTGCTCCACTGAGTACTTCTGCCAAAATTTTATGCTTGTCACCTTGTGTGTTTTTCTTAGCAAAGTGAATAAATGTCACCAACGTGAGAAAGATAGGTGGAGAGCCTTTTTTACAGTGAAATTTTTGCTCAAAGGCATGACAAGAGTCAGGGTTTCTTTTCCTTGTAGCAAAAGCTGGCAAAACTGAAGAAGAGGGATAACTTTGCCTTTCACCAGAGCTGCTGAGCAGCCTGAAGTGACCATGTGTTTCTCAGCAAACCTCTATCGAAACACTGATCCCTTACACTACCCTGATTTGCAGCATGGAGAGGCACCCTATGCCTGTACTTGGTAGGATAACAGTGTCTTTCTTTGAACCTATGTGTTCTGCCTTTCAGCCACACTCCTATTTTTTCTTAAGGTGCCACCTCATCCTTCTATCCTAGCCCTTTCTTTACAATGTTTTTTAGCAGCCCTCTGAAAGAGCTGAGTGTATTATCCTGCGTTTTTAGGGATAAGTAT
This sequence comes from Eurystomus glaucurus suahelicus, assembly GCA_032159205.1. Lineage (NCBI taxonomy): Eukaryota > Metazoa > Chordata > Aves > Coraciiformes > Coraciidae > Eurystomus > Eurystomus glaucurus. Next base: position 9,926 of record JAVFHW010077374.1, on the reverse strand, counting down.
CTCATCTCAGCAGCCATTTCTGACTGCTCAGGCATGGTGGTTCCCTCAGGTGAAGGACATACTCAGTTCTACCGTTCTGCTCTATGGGTGTGTTTTTATACCATGGATGGTACATGGCTCCTGCTGAAGTTGAGGGACTGGTTGCCCTTTTCAGCCCATGCTTGCTTGGCTTCTAGTGCTTCCAACACTATACTTCATTAGTTGAGCAGGTGGGTTGTGTTGGTTGTGTGCCAGGAGGCTGCTTTTTTTGTCCATTGAGGACCACAGGAAGGCACAGCCTGCAGACTGCTATTGAGTATGTAAATTACCCCTTGCTTAGCTGGGTCCATTTGATGCTGCCTCTGACTGCTGGGATTGACTTTCTCAGGAAGGGGAATAGGCAAAGCAGCAAATTCCACCTGGTGACCAACACCCAGGCCACCCACCCAGGTGAAGTTCATAAATGTGATTCATTCTCTTCTCCCACAGCCGGAAACTGAATTAGAGAGATGAATTAAGCTACCCTGAATCCCATAAAGTGTCAGGGCTTCCCAAGGAACAAGAGAAAAAGAGCTTCTGGATGCTAGTCCTCTGGTTAGGCTGTTATGTACCTCTTTCCTGTCAAAATGCTAAGTGAATGTCTTCAAAGCAGCATGTTGCTGCTCCATGTAGTCATGCTTATACTTAGCACTGCAGCAATCCAAGCTCCAATGACTGGAGAACCAGAAGTGGCATGATGCATTTCTGACTAAGCAAGAAAACTCATTTTAGAAAGCAGTTTTGCCCACTAAAGGGAAATTGAAGAAAAAAGTGCCAACATATTCTGCAAAAGGAGAGATGAAACGGTAGGAGAGGGACCATATACTGTTGTCCAAGGCCATTAGCTTAGGCAGAAAGAAACAGTAAATAAACTATGACTTATAATTAAAGCCTCACAGATATACATCCTCCCATTGAATCTGGGAGATTCTGTATGTTTGCAGACAATATGTTCAGTTATTGTAATATTTACACAGCAAGTGACCCCAAGGGCCCTTCTTAAAAGGAGAGAAACAACATGGGACTTCCAGTACCTGTGCACCCTCAGTTTTCTTACCCTGTCTCACTGGTTAATATTACCCACACAGAATCAAAATATGCAGCTGTTATCTCTGTAGAAAAATTGTGAGGGGAGCTGAAGAAAGAATTTGTATTCCTGGGAGAGGTAAATGAGAATGTCAGTATGAATCATTCTTCTGTGTTTGTAAAGGCTCTCTTGACACTCTGTTAAAGCCCAACAATGCAGTTGGGACTCCAGACTCTTGTACCAGGAGATAGGGTTCAATATTAAGTACATGCGAACTAAAAATGGCAAGAAAATTAATAACACGGCATGGACAGAGAAAGTTGCGTTATAATCACTCCAATTTCATGACAGAAAGTTGGTAGCTCGCTCAAAACTATTTGTGGTATAGTAGAGTGTATGAGGATAAGAGCTTTGCACCATGTGCATGATGGGTGCACCCAGAGCTGTTCCCATGTCCACAACCCCACACTCAGTTTGTTCCTCTATCTATGACTTTTTACAGACTTTTCAAAGAAATCTGGGGTTTGTGTCAGGGTCAAAGATAAAATAAGGAGACCAATCATGCCAGATGGTCTGTGACACAGAGAAAAAGCAAAGCTCATTTACACAGACCAAGTTTAATGCTGAAAATTTGTTTAAAATAAGAGCAAAACTGGAGCAAAATGTTTGCAACTAATCCACTAGCAAGTCAATTTCCAGATAGACCCATGAAATTATCAAGAGTCAGTATCAAATTAGGAGAGTAGTGTTGGAGATTAGAGGATCTATGTGGGTAGAAGACCAAAAGTGGATTTGACCTAAGATCAGTAGAACAAACATATAAGAGTTTTTCTTTCAACAGTTTTGCATAAATGCATTCAGTGACAGATATGTCAGTTGACTAAGTAAGCCTTTATTAGAATTGAATTTAACAGCAGATCTGGGAAATCCTTCCAAAGCAACTATGGCTTTAGAATCCCGGATTTGTGCTTCTAATTAAAATGCTGTCAGTTTGGGTGCATTTCTCCCAAGAAATGAATTCAGGGAGGGAGAGGGGAGAAGTGGGAGAGAACTGAGATGGTGCTTGAATGGTTTTCCAGTGAGATTTACTTAATGTTTTTTGCAAAAAAAAAAAGGTGTTATGTTCTTCTAATAAGACAGCAAAGTAGAGACAAACTCCTGTCAGCTTTTCCTACCTTCCAAAAGGGATAAGATCAAAGAGCAAATTATTTGATCAAGAATTGCATTTTGTTTTAAGAAATCAGAGATTGTAGCTGCACAATTTTCTGTTTTCTGTGAAGAATCCATCAATGCTAGGGCTTCACTTCATGGGAACAAAGGAAACTTAAAATTCTTTTCTGTTTTCTACTGGCAAAATGCAGTTGCTTTTGCAAGGAAAGGTAAAAAAAAGTTATCTAAGTAAGAAAATAAAAATTATTATTTTCAGCTTGTTCATCTGCAGTTTTTCCATTAGATAGATATAAAATAGCACATTCCAGAATTATCCTTTACATTGTGTGGGTGGTAGATTAAGAGTTTAATGTATTATAAAAGCTGAAAGAAAATTATTTGTAATGATAAAGCAGAAACAAAATTGTTTACCCTGTTAAAATTATACCTTTTAGCCTTTCAGAAATGAAACATCAAGTAAGAGAAAAATGCAAAGCTTGGACGGACCCAAACCAACCATTTTTTTAATGCTACTTTTAGAGGACATTTACAACCATTACAACCATTATCTTTTCATTCAAATGGAGAATATTAAGGTTTCACTTACAATTTCAAAATTTTCCACAATACTGAAATTCTGGTTCCCAGCCAGCTCTAATTTTAAGTAGATTGTGCACTGTGGATAATGAGGGCAGAGTATTTACCACGTACTCCTGCAAGTGTAATGTTGGAAAGGAGCACTCTGTTCTTGCTGCTGTTCTGTGAGGTGCAGGCAGGACCCCAAGTCAGGGATAGGATGGTGAGGGTGTGGGATTTTAGCTAACACAGGTAGGGCTAGAAGAAGAAACCAAGAGAACTTAAGTCAAATTGTGTAAGAAAGAAGAGCGTAGGTACAGAAGGAATATAGAAGAATATAGGTTGAAAAATGTACAACCTAGTCTATCTATCTCTTTCATCCCTTTCTGCATCCCAAAATTAGCCATCCATTAAAGCCTCTTTCACTGTTATCCTTGCTTATTTTATTCTGGGGGTTTTTTGGTATTTTTTTTTTAGATCCTGCTATTGGCAAGTATTACTATGACAATGAATGTGAAGAAATCCAGAGGTCAAATAGACAAATCCAAACGTCCAAACCTTAGCATAACTTTAAAGTACTAGCAAGTGTTCTCCATCTCATCTCAGCTCTGCAGAGGATGGAGTCACTAACTCATTTCCACACAGCAGAGAGCTGATTGCCTTCGTGTTATGCTTGAATGGGTATGGGCACACGTAAATTTTCGATGCAAGAGGATTTAAACTCCATACTGCCCATTAGTGAAGATAAATGAACCTTGAGCTAGGGCTCAAGCTGCCGAACATTTGCTAGTCATGTGGAAGGTCGTTTTCTGTTATCCAGCTGTGGACCAGGATTTTCAAACCTCAAAGTGACTTAAAAGTACAAAGTATATCTACTCCTCTGTGATGGCTCTTACTAGAGCATAAGCATAACACCAAGTTATGGCTTTTGACCAAGATTTTAGCTCCCTCCTATTGAAGTCAGTTCTACAAATGGGACATTATCTCCTAAATTACAAAGGCACTTTCATGAGTGTGTCCCACTGTTGCTCTCCTGCTTGGTCCACAGAAGTAACAGAACAAGATCTTAATAGATATTGTCTTTCCAACCACTTGCAGTGATAAGCAGTAATAGGCATTGGCTCAAAATCTAAATAGGCAATATAGTTACCCAGAGAAATCCAACTTGTCCTATTTAACCTGTGTTTACTGCTATTGTGCTGTGGGGATGTCACATGGGATTGCATCTGCTGTGGGCTGTTTCATTATGACTATTATTACATTTTTTGTGGTACTGCATTAGCCTCCAAGAGCCTTCATCACTGGCCAGTGCTTTCTTATGTTAAATGCTGCACAACCACGGAGCAAAAGAATGATATCCTGTAGAGCCCTTTGCTGAGTATTTTCTCTGCTGCGTGTTTACAGCCCTTTAGATTCAAAACTCCTAGCTCCAAGTCAATCTAGCAATGAGGGCAAACATTGCCCATTAGCAGTGTCTGCAACAAAATATGATACACATGAAGCTCTAGCCATGCTGGCAGTCATAGCAAGCTGTTTATCTCCCCTCCTTTCCTCTGCAGTCTATGAGAGTGAGAACTCACTTCCTCAGAGCATCTCATATCACAAGGAGATATCTCCAGCACCAGCAGCAGGCAGAGCCCAGATGAGACTGGTGCATGGTACAGCCATGCATCCTGTCCCGACTGGCTCCCATAGAAAAGAAGCTAAAGCCCCCTCTCCCTCTTTGCCCAGCCCTCCTTGTTACCTCCCAGGCTCAATACCCCCACAGTTACATTTTCATGCTGTCAATGCCAGGTGTGGAGCCAGGAAGCATAAGCCATCTGCAGCTGACAGCAGGCAGCCCCCGTGGGATAAGCCAGTAATGAATATCATCAGGATGTCGAGGGTCTGGAGAGAGGAATCCGGCTGACTGCCGCTGAAGGGATTGAAACAAGTTGCAGAAATATCCCAGCTTCATCAGAAAGGAAAGGCTGTATAATTTGCAGCTGGAAATGAATGTGATTATTTGCCACACAAAAGGATTTTTCCAGCTCAAAGTGGCCTTCATCAGCAGAGATTGTTGTATTTGACATTATCTGTTTACTTTTGTTTAATGCCTCTGTGCCTTCTGTGAGAGCTTCCTTCCCTGAGCACACATCATCCAGACTAATTAGAAACAGGTATTTTTTCCGCTTCCCCATCAGTCTGAAGTCATGTGAGCTGAATCCATAGCTGCCTCCCTCCCCAATCCCACTCCAAATATGAAACAAAAGCAAAGTCATTTGCACTGACAGTCCTGCAGGCTGTGTTCTTCACAAACAGGAAGCACGATGGTCTTATTTATCTCACCTAACTTTAGCTACTTAAAAATAAGCTGTTTAGTCCAGCCTAGTCATCCTAGTTCCTTCAAAATTCAAAGAGAGGGATGTCTGCAGAGGAACCTCCTCCCAACCTGAGTCAGATGGAGTGAATCATCCTTGGAGGTCTCTACTCATCTCCAGAGGTTGTTTGGTGAGTATGTCTCTCTTAGAGAATTAAAGATATAGTAGAAGAACAGTGCCTATCTTCCTGCCTTTCCCACAGCATCCAACATTTCCACAAAAAACCTCTTGATTCCCCTCTCTGGCTGCAGCAATGAGGAGGCATGAAAAAAAAGTAATCTGGGAGGAGGGACTGTTGGTCTGCTCAGTCATGTTGCAGCAGTTGCCAACAAAGGTGGAGGTTAGCGTGAGACTGCAGGATGGGGTAACTAGCGTATAGCTTATGGTTGGAAACCATGCCAGTGGCCTGTAGACCTGAAAAAGTCATCTTTATTGTACCTTTTTTGTTTTTTTTAAGATCTGGATATTAAGAAAAGGTTTGTGAACTCACTATAGTATCACCCTAGAGATGGGTCCTGTAGACTTTCCTGAAAGACCCTGAAAGGTGAATGGCATTCACTTCAAAGTAATTCACTGAGTTTGGATTTATGGTGAGATGTACTTTGCTGTCCAGTTTCAGAAAGGCCCATGGAAGCAGAAACCAGAAAGGACAGCAAAGGCTGCTCCCCATGAGGCCTATATGTAGAGGAAAGCCCAACCCATCTCTAACTACTCAAGTCCTTTCAGTCACAGCTGTAATACACACTACTTGTCCTGTCTGCCACTGTAATCCCTTGCAGTCATGTGTCCTACAGTTTCTCTCTGCCACAGGTGAAAGCAGCTGTGATCATTCTCCAGGAGCGCGGGGCTGACAGTGCATGTGATGGGCTTGGTGATATTTCCATGGATTAAACCACTCTGCCTCACATGCTGCCTGTGTGTGAGCTCAGTCACTGTGCCTGCTTTCTTCTGGGAAGTGAACTCAAAGAGTTTTGACTGAACAGATTTCAGGGGTGGTTGATCTAAATGAGGAGATAACGTGATGTCTGTGGGAGCATCTTCCCTCACATCAGCAGCATTTAAAACCGGACTGGATAAACTGGAAGGGTGTAACCTAGATCTAAGTCGTGCAGCTGGGGGGCTCTGTGGGTTTAGTCTCTTTCCAGCTCTAATTCCAGTGTTTATCAGGGTGTGGTTTTCCCCTCGATGGAGCAACAGAGCATCCAGGTTTGTTTGTCATGTCGTGTTAAGCCACAGTATAGCATAGCAGCTGGACGCAAGGCTTCACACAGATCCACTCACAGCATGACACAAGCCATCATGAGCTGCTCCAGTGCCCTTAGTTAGACTGGGATATCTCTGTTACCATCCAATAAACCATATTTCTGTAGAGTGACTCAGGTCAGCAGAAAGGCAATGCTGAGATGTGGTTCACCATGGAGAAAAAGAGTGTTTCTCATGGGCAGATCCTCCTTAGTCAGACTGTCGAGCTCTATCAAATAACAGTGTAAGTTGCCCCCTGTCTCGGACAGTGCTTTGCATCTAGAGAAGGAGCATGTAAGTAATTTAGGCAGAATGCGTGAATACTGACATCACTCAAATTATCTTCCACTCTTAAAAATTATTCAAAAAGATTTTAATATAAATTAATGCCTGCTTGACTCATTTGCCTCTAAAACTATCCAATGGTTACAGATAATTGGTTATTTGATTACCAATGCAAAATATCTAGATTTTAAGGCATTATTATGAACACCTTGTCTAACTATCTGCTGAATACAAAGCAGAGAATGTCAGTAGGCAGATTATTCACAAATTTGAACTGAAGCTCCTCTCTGAGCTTCAGTATCTCTTATAGAAAAATACAGAAGTTTTGTTTTTAAGCTTCAGGTGATGGAGGAGCTGATCTAGTAATCCCAGCTGGACTGTGTATCTGGTCTGGCTCCATTCTGGTGCTCCTTCTTGCTGGGCATTCCTGGCACAACAGAGGCCTCGTTGGAGCTGCTGTTTGGATGGGGATTGCCCTGCCCAGCTAAACCTTCCTTGTAGTTGTCTACATGTTGTATTATTAATATTATTATATATTCTAAAACGAATTGAAAATCAAAGCAAGTTAAATCAGTTTATTGCTAATTTTTTTTCACTGTGAATTTCTTATCCCCCCCTTAATTACATTGACACGTTGAAAAGTAGATTAAGACCTGAGATAGACTTTTGGCTTCCCAGAAGTGACTGGAGAACAGGATTTTAGGTAAATGCCCAGGTAAATGATGGGCCTGCATGAGCAAGGTGCACCTTTTGGACCTTCACACTCCTCCTGTTTGACTCTTCTCTCTGTGTCCAGGTCTCTTTCCGGCCGCATAGTCGGTGGCGTCTGGTGGTTCTTCACCTTGATCATCATCTCCTCCTACACAGCTAACCTGGCTGCCTTCCTCACCGTAGAAAGGATGGTTTCTCCCATCGAGAGTGCAGAGGACTTGGCCAAGCAGACAGAAATTGCCTATGGGACCTTGGAAGCTGGCTCCACTAAAGAATTTTTTAGGGTAAAAAGGAAACTTTAATGCAAACAATTTGATTGGCCCCTTGTTTGACAAGTCCTCTAGGCCTGTCCTCTCTCATCCTCAGCTCAGGTCTGTTATTTTCTCTTGCTTCCCTTTACCATGTTAGGACCTGCTGAGCTTGTCCTTAGAACAGCAAAAATTCAGTTTTCCCTGTGCCACTCAGGAGGCTGACAGTCCCCAGTACATGCGATATTCTGCGATTATAACACAAATATGGAATATTTGTATGCTTCCCAACGTTACCAAGGAGCTACTCTGAGCAGCTCCAAAAGAATCCATCTCCTGATTTCCAGCTTGGTTTGCCCTTGGTTGATCTGCAAAATCACTTGGTGTACACAAATCAGTGGCAGAAATCAGGGGTTGACCTGGGCCCTGGTGCAGAAATGACAGGAGGCTCATTAACATCCTGTTACCCCTTTTGCCTTCTGATATGTGGGTATGTGTTCAGTCTAAGCTGGAAATCTCAGCTGGCACCCAAACGTCTCTTCTTAACACTTCTGTTGGGTTTCTGCTGTCCTGTGCAGCGATCCAAAATAGCAGTGTTTGAGAAGATGTGGACATACATGAAGTCAGCCGAACCCTCCGTTTTTGTGAGGACGACAGAAGAGGGGATGATCCGTGTGAGGAAGTCAAAAGGGAAGTATGCCTACCTCTTGGAGTCCACGATGAATGAGTACATTGAGCAGCGGAAGCCCTGTGACACCATGAAGGTGGGAGGTAACTTGGACTCCAAAGGCTATGGCATTGCAACACCAAAGGGGTCTGCACTGAGGTAAGTAGCTTGGATTTGCTTTCTATTGCCCAACCACACAGCAAATCAATGTATGCACACAGTTCAATCTCCATTGCCATGTTAATCATGAAAGCTTGGGGCATAGAGGCGGGGGAGGCAGAGGAAAAGGAATATGAAAACTCAGTGTGCAGGGAAGTAAAATGTCCAGCTCCCATTGAGAAGCAATAGGAGCATCTAATAATTCAATCCCTGCATTTGGAAACTGGATCATGGCTGATCCCCTTGCTATGAATGTCTGCTGTATCAGGTAATGGCAGGGGGGCTGCTGTGGTGTAACCATTGGTTTCACAGAGCATTATCTGGAAGGGACGCTCATCCTGTGTCATGTGAACTGCGCAGCTTTGCAGGGTATGGTATTACCCTGGCTTGGACCCATGCCTGCAGAGGGAGTTCTCATGGGGAAAGTATTTTGTTGTTTCCTAAAATGAAATGCTATTTGGAAGGTGTGGGAAACCAGTTTTGAAAACAACCTGCAAAAGATGTGCATTTGCATTCACTCAGTCAATTCAGATCCTGGCAAGTGCTAAATTTATGGCAAATCCAAAGGGGCACAAATCTACATTTCTGAGCCTAGACCTGCAGCTGTCACATGCCTTCTGTCATGTGAAATATCTTCAGAAACCTTCATTTAAAAAGTAGAACCCTTTAAAAGTACAGCCCCAGATCTGAGTTAGTAGCAGAGCTTGGGCAATGCCCAAAACAATACTCCTGGACGTGAGCTGGCCCCCTGCAAAGTGCACCTTGCAACCTGACCTGCTCAGAGCAGTGTTACCACAGTCTGGAACTGGGATGGTGGTCTTAGTCACATTAGAGGTGCTCTTCCCTTTGGCAGCAGCTAGGCAAGATCCTCACATTACAATCATGAGGAATACAAGTTGTGAGGATTTAGTGTGACTAGTAAATCCTCAGAAGCCACAGATTTATAAAATCTGATTTATGCTCCAACTCATTTAGTTACTTATTGAACATATTTTAATAAAAATATTTTGACCAAAATCATATATGTGGCCTTACACTTGCTTGCTAACATAACTGAATGCAGAGGCATTTAATCCATGGTCTCTGGGTTAGTAGAAACTAGCTGAGCATTTGCTGATGGATTTGTCTGGTCATACAGCTCCTGAGCCAAAGCCAGCCCAAAGAATGCAAGATGTAACAGCTGTGAGCGGATAAGGCCCAAGGATTTTGATTACTGCATTTATTAAGTAAGCTCAAATTAGATTCAGCACTTCCCATGTCAGCACTATCTTTAGAGAAGCTCATGAATGCCATGCAGGTGGTCTAGGAAGCAATTCTTGCAGCCAGTGTGGCTCAGGCTCTGAAATGACTTGGGGCCCTCCAAATGAAGGTGGATGTATTATCACAGCTTTGAGAGGCTTTCTGTTGCACTTTCTCAGGTGTTTGTTTTCTGTCTTGAAAATATGGAAATTAGTACACAGGGCTGATTCTATTTATTTATTTAA